>JARQOD010007631.1:0-38575 GCA_033576555.1 Oophaga sylvatica | reverse complement strand
GCCCCCCACAAACACAATATAAAGGAGCAGAGAAACACCCATCATCATGAGTTAGAGATGTTCTGTCCACCACTGGTGTCCATGTCAGATTCTACCTGAGGGTCTACACATAAGGGCTTCCGCTTTGGCGGGGGATCGTCCTCTATGTCCCTGTCACACTCAGCATCAATTTCCTAAACTCTTTCTCATAATTGTCATCGTTGGACTCTGATAAAATTGCATACTTATTGGACACGCCCAATCACACCGCGGGATTTGGAGCCTTTACTCGCACTCTGACCGGTGTCATATTTTGCCTCAGGTTTACGGGAGGAGGAGTTCTTTTTCTTTCTTTTATTATGATTACTGCCTCAGTCATCAGATACAGACAGTGATGCTGAAGGGAGGGCTACCTGAGGCTGCTGGACCGAGGAACGACCTCCATTTTTTCCCCTCTGCACCCTCCTGCTCTGGTGTTACATGAGTGGACTCCTGGTGGGCATCTGTACTGGTCAGCATCTCTCCTGACATGAATCCTCCTCCTCATGTGCCCCTATCACCACATCCTCATCCTCCTGAGCCTCTGCCCCTGCCATCCATCTCATCAGGGAAGACTCTGCAGATGTTGTGCCAGGCGTCTGGACAGTCCCTGTGAGCGTGGCCCATCTGACCACAGAGGTGCACCGGGACGTCCCGGCAGTCTGCAGCGACATGGCCGATTGCCCACACAGACTGCACTTCACCACAGTACAGACGTTAGCCAGATGACCTTTCCCCCCAACATTTAAAGCACTTTCTGGGCTGCCCGGGATAATAACATCTTCCCTTCTCCCTCCCATGAAGAAGGAGTTGGGTAAGTGGGCAGTGATGTTATTATACTGCTGCAGTTTCACTACAGCTTTCCACCCCATTGTCCAGATACCATCCTCATCTCTGACCTTGGTGAGTCCAGAGACAAGGTCACAGTGTCTCCGGAGCCACACCTCGATGTCCTGTGGGGGAACGGCCTCATTCCAGAAGGTGACATTTACTGTGACTGTGTCCGGCCTGGAGATAGGAACCATCATAAACTTATTCCAGCCCTCAGCATCCCTGAACTTGGGGTAACTGGCCCAGAATCTGTCCAGGTCAGACGAGAGCTTGAAGCTGACCTCATAGCCCTGCCTGTCCTGAAGATTAGACACCGCCAGTATCTGATTTACCTCAAACCCCATCTGGCCGCATAGCAGCTCCCTCACCACATACCTGCGTTGTGGCAGATCCTCCTTGGCACCTAAGTATTTAAACCGCACCACATTAATGCGTTTGAATGTCTGGCCGGTATACCTGGCGCTGGAAGTGAAGGATGGGGCGCCGCGGCTCCAATCATTCCTGGGGGGCACCTGACGGGTCACACTGGGTTGACTGACAGGGAGAGGGCCTGCAGCAGGGGGGGGGTCACACCTTGTGGACTAGATGGTAAAGGGGGATAGTCACACATATCATGCACATTATCATTAGCAGCATCATTATCATCAGACAGTGTCACGTCAATTGCAGAATGTGAAACCCCTCCAACCCCCGACCGCATGGGCACAACATCACCAGCCACAGTCTGTGCCCAGTCTCATCAGCACAAACAGTCCCCCATATACTGTCCTGCTCCTGTGTGGGGCTTTCTGGGACCTGTGGTGCCTCTGCAGGAGTCTGAAGTGTATGTTCTTGTGCACACTCAGCTGCCTCAGCCTCATCAGCACAAACAGTCTCACATATACTGTCCTGCTCCTGTGTGGGGCACTCTGGGACCTGTGGTGCCTCTGCTGGAGTCTGAAGTGTATGCTCCTGTTCACACTTCGCTGCTTGCTGCTGCGGTTGTTTTCCCTCCTGGAAGCAGAAGCGGGCAGCCTGTAACACTGGCCGTGTCCGCTGCTGGGGGGTCCCGTCCTGAAAATCAGGGGTCCTGTCTCTACAGCACAGCCCTGCTTATAGGAGGCGAACCGCTCCCGGTTCCTGTAGGTCTCTGCCAGGGGCCCCATGCCCTCCATCACAGACTCAATGTCCTGCACAACACTAGCCAGCTGTACACCCAGTGTGTTCAGTCTCAGGTCATATGCATCATTACAGGCAGGATTAGTGGTCTTTAGGGTATAGGTAAAGTCTACTTCCATTTGCAGCGCTTTTTTCTGCTGCTGTAACTCACCCAGTTTTCTGACCAGTCCCGGTATCTCATCCGCTAGCTGCAGCTCGGGTGCACGCGCCGGCTCCACAGCTTTAGTCTTCACCACGGGTCCAGGGCTTCTGAACACAGTCCTGTGCGGTTCCACCACAGATGGTTTTGTGGCTCCTTGGCTGGATGCAGGCTCCGCAGCAGGTTTATCGCTACCACCTGACTGCGACCGTGTGCGTCCTGACCGCGCCATACTGCCATGCTGCTGTAAGTTCTCCTGGATGGTTTGTCTTTCCAAAGACGTCCGTCTCTGCCTGGGAGCAGGAGAGGTGATCTGCACAGCTGGGGCTGATCTTACCTGTGCACCCGGCAGGAGCTGCTTGCTGACTGGGGAGTTACCTGACTTCACATTGTGCTGTAACCCTTCGCTGACCGACACTTTTCCTTCTTGCTTCTTTGCTGGACTTGGAGAAGGTTTTCCTCCCAAAACTTTACTGACGGCTTTTTCCTCCTTCACAGAACTGCTGCAGCTTTGGCTCGCTGCATTCACTGCTCTGACAGTGGCTCTGGGATTAACATTCCCATTAGGAGAGGCCTGGGAGGCTTGTCCCAGTGTAGGCCGAGAAGCCTGGGCCTTGCCTGGGGAGCTTCCCCGCCCAGGGTGGCCCCTCCCTGGGCTTGCTCCAGACATGAGGAGATCCACAAAACACAACCTCACAGCTAGGAGGCAGTATTATAGTAGTTATATTCTTGTACATAGGGACAGTATTATAGTAGTTATATTCTTGTACATAGGAGCATTATTATAGTAGTTATATTCTTGTACATAGGGGCAGTATTATAGTAGTTATATTCTTGTTGTGAGACAGTGAGAGCGTATGTATTGAATGGGGTGTACATTTCACAGGTACTTTGCTGACTTGTATGAGGGAAATGTGTGCCTTTGTAGAACTAGTGGTGGAGAAAGGTCATTACACCATCCATTCAAGTACACGTTTGCAGCTCAGACCTGTGGCCACTCAGGTATTGATTAGGAAGCCAGAAGTAGGTGCTTGGGAGCACAGTCAGAGAGCTCATTCAGTCTGGACAAGGGGTCCAGGCACAGAAGGTGTCTCCAAGAGTGTGGGAGCTGCCTTAGCCCGGACACAGGGAGGTGTCCCGGCACAAAAAAGCAGTCTCTAAGAGTGTGAGCTATCTCAGTCTGGGTGCAGGAAGTACCCGGACACAGGAGTAGTCGCAGTGAGAATCCGTGCGAATAGCGACTGAATAGGAGGTGACCTCTCTCAAGTCTGGACATTGGAGTTGCCTTCAGACATAAAGAGGAGTGTCTGTGAAACTCCATACTGGTAACATATATCATATGTGTTGTTTTGGGCACAGACTGGTAGAGTCTGGGTCCCGGATAGAGAGGGCCATCTATCTAAGTGTAATTAGAGGCTAGACAAGCCCAGGTGTTCTGTTTATGCTTTGTTTTTTATCTGTGTGCTGTGGACTTTAATAAAACTGGTTGCGGCCAGTTTTCACCAAACTGCTGTCTGAATGAACTGTTTCCGTGCCATTCTGTCTACCCAGACAGCGATCCTAGAGCTAAACCCCCGGAAAGGCTACAATTGGTGGAGAATGCTGGGGCAGCGCAGGGCCTAGTACAGTTAGTGCTGGAGTGTGCGTGCGGCACAGTGGCGAGAGACAGCAATAAAGGTGAAGTCTGTTGAAATAGCAACAGAGAAAAAAAAAAAAAAGTGTGTCAGCAGAAACGTCTGTTTGGAGCAGTCTTAAAGAGACAGGAGCCCTAATAGACTTTGCAAAGAAAAAAAAAAAAAAAAAGTGTGTCTGCACAGCAAAGCTGAATTTTTCTATGGAAAAGACTGTAGAGTGTGTGTATGTCTTGAGTGAAGACTGCCGTTGTTGAGACAGAGAAGTCTGACAGCATGGACGACGAGTGTGGATACAAGCATCTTGCTGTGACTCAGTGGGGTCACGAAGGCATCTTGCTGTGACTCAGTGGGGTCACGAAGGCATCTTGCTGCAACTCGGCGGGGTTGTGAAGATTGTCGTCGCACTCAAATCCAGGTGTGCTGTGGCTCGGCGGGGCCACGAAGATTTTTTTCAAGGGAAAGCGGTGAAGTTCTGGTGTGAACAGTGCTCCGCGATGGCTGTGAATGGAGCCACGAATGGGTCTGACGAGTCGGACCGCATATGTGAGAAATGTCTACTGGACATGCAACTGGACATGGTGCGGGAACCATGGGCACCGTATGGAATGGCGGCAGTGGACCATTCTATGGACTCTCCGGGGGTGCCAGTGTTGTCACAGAGTGCCCGGGGAGGTGGTAAGAGATGTTGTGAACTGAGTCCTAAGACTACTGCTGATTTTTTGTGTAAAAATTACCCTGCCGGTGTGGTTGTTAAAAAGGGGGCGGGGTCTAAAAAAGGGGCGGATTTTCACAAGAATGTAGAGTGTGGAAAAATGAAAATTGTTACTGGTGGTGGGTTGGTACCTCCTAAAAATGACAATGTGACCGTTGCTAACGGGGTAGCTCCAGTAGAAGGGGGTGACGTCAAAGTGGGAGGTGACCTGTTAGTCCACAACACCATGGGGAGTGACACAGACCCTGTAGCTGACTGGGACACTATGAAAGTAAAAAGTGAGTTCAGTCAGGAGAGGCTAGACGAGGGAAGAGAGTCCTCCTCTCGTCGTAGACGGCGCAAGGGCCACAAAAAGGTTGTTCCGGTAGTACTCGCTGAAAATGGAAATGAAGAGAATGTAGTACTGTCTGCCTATGCTTCAAGTGTGGATTCTCCTTTAGAGGTAGAAGAGGAGGTGGCCAGTCAGGGCCAAGAGCTGGAAACTATTCGGCTGCAGTATCAGAGTGACATGCTGCAATTATGTGAAAACCTGGAGGACGTGTCCTCAGACCAGCGAGATCTAAAAGGAGGCAACGAGGAAGTTATCCTGTGGCAGAATATGTTCTTTGCCATTAAAGAGGACCGCCGCAAAATCAAGGAAGAGGTTTTGCAGTTGAAGCGTGAGAAGGAGGCGCTGCAGGATGGAGTTTCTGGAAGTGAACAAATCCTTAGAACGACTGCGCGAACAGCTCAACCAGGAGCTGTGTGACTCCAAGAAGGAGTGTGATGAACGCAGTAGGGAACTGCAACAGATGAAGAAAGAGTATGTGGATCTCCTCAGGGTCAAAGAAAAACTAGAAGAGGATAAGATGGATGCAGAGCAAATGCGCCAGGTGGTTGAGACCACTCTGCAGGACACCTGTGATGAAAATGGTGATCTGCGCAGAAAGACCCTAGGTCTGGAAGCTCAGGTGAAGGAGCTACAGATGTCCTGTGATACTCTCCAGAAGGCGGAGATGCGCCTTAAGGAAAAGCTCAGACAGATGGAAGCTGAGCGGGAAAAGATGGAGGAGTCCATCAGAGAAGCTACAGACCAGGTCCAGGAGTTGGCCACTGGAGATGAGAAGTGTAAAGCAGATACTTCCTCGAGTTCGGATGATTTGGTGGATGTCGGAGCTGAGATCAAGGAGCTCAAGGAGTGGTTACAAGCCCATTGGACGCAAGAGAAGCTTCAGAGACGGGCTGCTGAGAGGCGAATGGCGGAACTAGAGGAAGAAGTTCTCGCGCTTAAAAGTCGCCTGATACAGTGTCACTCGGTGAACAAGGCCTCCTTGGAGAAAGAAAAGGGCAACCATGTTGCACTCGCTTCCCTTGGCCAGGAGAAGATAGACCTGAGGAGAGCTAAGAGTGTGGTAACGAAAGATAATTGTGAAATGGAAGTGGTCCGGACGGAAATTCACGAAATTGTAGCTGTGAGTCAGCTCAGAAGAAGAGTAAAGGGGGAAGAAGCTGAAAGTCAGTTGTCCCTGAACCCTGAGCTGATTGATCGTCTGGAACCCACTGGTGAGACCGAAACGTGTCGGTACAAGTGCCTCGTAGATGTACCCGAGGACTTGAGAGAAGAATGCACCCGTGAGTCTGTACATGAAGCGTTTAGGAAGGCCGTGGGAGCCTGTAAGGTGTACTCGACCTCAGGAGCTAAACAGCTGGTGGTCTTGTCCACGACTGAAGTTACAGTGAAGAGGGTGGCAATCCTAAGTGACATGCACTGGCGATGTATTCGCACAAAGCGGTTTCTCCGGTTGAAGACAGAACAAACCGTTAGACAACTAAAGCTTATGAGAAAAGCTCACAGTCTACAGGAAGAGGTCATCCGGGTGCCTCATGTTCTGGTGAGAAAGCTGATTGGGAGAAATGGCCGAGCCATGCAGATAATGGTGAAGAAGTCTGGTGTAGTGAAAGTAAGCAGTCCACGTGATCGTCGGGACTGGATACCAGATGAAGACGGCATGGTGTCATTCTACGCTATAGGAACGGAAGAAAGTCTTGAATATGTGCGCATGCTGGTGGCGTACCGTGTGACCTACCTGCGAGAGGTAGAACAATTGAATCTCGCTAGACAGCGAGTAGATAGACAGCATCATCTGAGCAGCAGAAGATGGCAGCCGTCTAAGAATAGTGAGACCCGACAGAGAAAGGGCCCCCTAAATAGCAGAACAGCTAAGGCTGAAGTTAGGGACCTTACAAGATGTCCAGTGGGTAGTGGGCGTGGGTTTAGAGGTAGTGAGACCTCCAGTAACTCAGGTTTGAGAGGCCCATACAGACGACCCGATAGAGTACAGGACAGTACAGAGTCTAACCGGACCTTAGATACCCAGGCAAGACCTGACAAGGTTACGATTGACCACTGGGAGCGAAGGGGAGACCTGACAAGGTTACGACCCAGAAATGTGACTGGACGAAGTCTGTGACAATGACAGACGGTAGGTCCCTAAGGAATGAGCGAATGTCATTGACTTACGGGGCTGAACAGAGCAAGGGACAAGTACATGGTCTCTGTGTGAACTGTGGGTTGAGGTGATTGGATATATTATGTGTTCAACCCCACAAGCTTAAACTTATGTGATGATCATGATGATGATGATAATGATGATGATGATCATAATGATGATGATAATGATGATGATGCTAATCATAATAGTGATGATACTGATAATGGTGATGACCGTGATAAAGATGAAAATTCCTTTGCAGGTGATGTTGGGAGACGAGTATGGTGGTTCTCGGGAACCAAGTGTCCCTGACCTATATAGAAGTATAGTGCTGAGGCAGTGTTCGGAGTTCACTGTCTCTTTTGGGTTGTTGACCAGCCCTCCGGTCTGGATGACCAGCCCTCCGGTCTGGAGAAGAGGGAGGGGATATGTGAGACAGTGAGAGCGTATGTATTGAATGGGGTGTACATTTCACAGGTACTTTGCTGACTTGTATGAGGGAAATGTGTGCCTTTGTAGAACTAGTGGTGGAGAAAGGTCATTACACCATCCATTCAAGTACACGTTTGCAGCTCAGACCTGTGGCCACTCAGGTATTGATTAGGAAGCCGAGAAGTAGGTGCTTGGGAGCACAGTCAGAGAGCTCATTCAGTCTGGACAAGGGGTCCAGGCACAGAAGGTGTCTCCAAGAGTGTGGGAGCTGCCTTAGCCCGGACACAGGGAGGTGTCCCGGCACAAAAAAGCAGTCTCTAAGAGTGTGAGCTATCTCAGTCTGGGTGCAGGAAGTACCCCGGACACAGGAGTAGTCACAGTGAGAATCCGTGCGAATAGCGACTGAATAGGAGGTGACCTCTCTCAAGTCTGGACATTGGAGTTGCCTTCAGACATAAAGAGGAGTGTCTGTGAAACTCCATACTGGTAACATATATCATATGTGTTGTTTTGGGCACAGACTGGTAGAGTCTGGGTCCCGGATAGAGAGGGCCATCTATCTAAGTGTAATTAGAGGCTGGACAAGCCCAGGTGTTCTGTTTATGCTTTGTTTTTATCTGTGTGCTGTGGACTTTAATAAAACTGGTTGCGGCCAGTTTTCACCAAACTGCTGTCTGAATGAACTGTTTCCGTGCCATTCTGTCTACCCAGACAGCGATCCTAGAGCTAAACCCCCCGGAAAGGCTACATTGTACATAGGGGCAGTATTATAGTAGTTATATTCTTGTACATAGGGGCAGTATTATAGTAGTTATATTCTTATAAATAGGAGCAGTATTATAGTAGTTATATTCTTGTACATAGGGGCAGTATTATAGTAGTTATATTCTTGTACATAGGGGCAGTATTATAGTAGTTATATTCTTGTACATAGGGGGCAGTATTATAGTAGTTATATTCTTGTACATAGGAGCAGTATTATAGTAGTTATATTCTTGTACATAGGGGCAGTATTATAGTAGTTATATTCTTGTACATAGGGGCAGTATTATAGTAGTTATATTCTTGTACATAGGGGCAGTATTATAGTAGTTATATTCTTGTACATAGGGGCAGTATTATAGTAGTTATATTCTTATAAATAGGAGCAGTATTATAGTAGTTATATTCCTGTACATAGGGGCAGTATTATAGTAGTTATATTCTTGTACATAGGGGCAGTATTATAGTAGTTATATTCTTGTACATAGGGGGCAGTATTATAGTAGTTATATTCTTGTACATAGGAGCAGTATTATGGTAGTTAGATTCTTGTACATAGGGGCAGTATTATAGTAGTTATATTCTTGTACATAGGGGCAGTATTATAGTAGTTATATTCTTGTACATAGGGGCAGTATTATAGTAGTTATATTCTTATAAATAGGAGCAGTATTATAGTAGTTATATTCTTGTACATAGGGGCAGTATTATAGTAGTTATATTCTTGTACATAGGAGCAGTATTATAGTAGTTATATTCTTGTACATAGGGGCAGTATTATAGTAGTTATATTCTTATAAATAGGAGCAGTATTATAGTAGTTATATTCTTGTACATAGGAGCAGTATTATAGTAGTTATATTCTTGTACATAGGGGCAGTATTATAGTAGTTATATTCTTGTATATAGGGGCAGTATTATAGTAGTTATATTCTTGTACATAGAAACAGTATTATAGTAGTTACATTCTTATAAATAGGAGCAGTATTATAGTAGTTATATTCTTGTACATAGGGGGCAGTATTATAGTAGTTATATTCTTGTACATAGGGGCAGTATTATAGTAGTTATATTCTTGTACATAGAAGCAGTATTATAGTAGTTACATTCTTATAAATAGGAGCAGTATTATAGTAGTTATATTCTTGTACATAGGAGCAGTATTATAGTAGTTATATTCTTGTGCATAGGAGCAGTATTATAGTAGTTATATTCTTGTACATAGGAGCAGTATTATAGTAGTTATATTCTTGTACATAGGGGCAGTTATTATAGTAGTTATATTCTTGTACATAGGAGCAGTATTATAGTAGTTATATTCTTGTACATAGAAGCAGTATTATAGTAGTTATATTCTTGTACATAGGAGCAGTATTATAGTAGTTATATTCTTGTACATAGGGGCAGTATTATAGTAGTTATATTCTTATAAATAGGAGCAGTATTATAGTAGTTTATATTCTTGTACATAGGAGCAGTATTATAGTAGTTATATTCTTGTACATAGGAGCAGTATTATAGTATTTATATTCTTGTACATAGGAGCAGTATTATAGTAGTTATATTCTTGTACATAGGGACAGTATTATAGTAGTTATATTCTTGTACATAGGAGCAGTATTATAGTAGTTATATTCTTCTACATAGGGGCAGTATTTATAGTAGTTATATTCTTGTACATAGGGGCAGTATTATAGTAGTTATATTCTTGTACATAGGGGCAGTATTATAGTAGTTATATTCTTATAATAGGAGCAGTATTATAGTAGTTATATTCTTGTACATAGGGGCAGTATTATAGTAGTTATATTCTTGTACATAGGAGCAGTATTATATTAGTTATATTCTTGTACATAGGGGCAGTATTATAGTAGTTATATTCTTATAAATAGGAGCAGTATTATAGTAGTTATATTCTTGTACATAGGGGCAATATTATAGTAGTTATATTCTTATAAATAGGAGCAGTATTATAGTAGTTATATTCTTGTACATAGGGGCAGTATTATAGTAGTTATATTCTTGTACATAGGGGGCAGTATTATAGTAGTTATATTCTTGTACATAGGAGCAGTATTATAGTAGTTATATTCTTGTACATTGGAGCAGTATTATAGTAGTTATATTCTTGTACATAGGAGCAGTATTATAGTAGTTATATTCTTGTACATAGGGGCAGTATTATAGTAGTTATATTCTTGTACATAGGGGCAGTATTATAGTAGTAATATTCTTGTACTTAGAAGCAGTATTATAGTAGTTACATTCTTATAAATAGGAGCAGTATTATAGTAGTTATATTCTTGTACATAGGAGCAGTATTATAGTAGTTATATTCTTGTACATAGGAGCAGTATTATAGTAGTTATATTCTTGTACATAGGGGCAGTGTTATAGTAGTTATATTCTTGTACATAGGGGCAGTATTATAGTAGTTATATTCTTGTACATAGGGGCAATTTTTATTGTAAAAACCAAACAAATACAAATATACTGACATTTCTCCAGTAATACAAAACTAAATTCACTTGGATTGTACATTCATTACATATCCGGATTATACATATAAAATTATCTTAAAGAGTCCATACACCTGGTTGGAAAAAAAAAAAAAAAAAAAACATCATATTTCAACCCAGTGACACATCCTTCCATAACTTAACATTTTCTAATGATTTTATCTATCTGGGCTCGGACATTATGTGGTTGACAGCGTCACAGATCTGAGTCGGAGTTATTCTGGTCACCGCCGGTCTCCATTTCAGACTCTACCCGAGAGCCCTCAGGTAATGGCTTCCGCTTGGGCGGAGGACAGTCCTCTACGTCCCTATCAAACTCTGCGTCAATTCTTCTAAGGTCATCCTCAAAATCACCGTCAGACTCAGACAGAACACCAAACCTATTAGATAAGTCCATTACACCTGCAGAACTCTGGACCTTCTTCCTGGCTCCTTGGTCAGTGTCATACTCCTTCTCAGGTTTACGGGAGGTCTTGTCCTTTTTCTTCCTTTTAGTCTGAGACACAGATGGTAGTACTGAAGTAATGCTTCCCTGTGACTGCTGCCCCTGAGGGACAACCTCCATACTTCCCTGTGCACCCTCTGAACCCTGCTGCTCTGGTGTCACCTGAGTAGACCCCTGGTGGGCCTCCGGTCTGGCCAGTATTTCCCCTGACAGTAAAGCTGCCTCCTCTAGAATCTCTGCCCCTGCCACCAAATCCTCATCAGGATAATCCTTACAGATATTGTGCCAGGCGTCAGGACAGTCCCTGTGAGGGTGACCGATCTTCCCACAGAGGTTGCACCTGATGTTCTGGCAGTCTGCAGCCACATGGCCGACCTCCCCACACAGGTTGCACTTCACCACAGTACACGTATTCGCCAGGTGACCCGCCTTGCCACATTTGAAGCACTTACGAGGCTGCCCAGGATAGAAACACACACCCCTCTCCCTCCCAATAAAGAAGGAGTTGGGTAAGTGGGCAGTGATATTATCGCACTGGCGCAGTTTCACCAAAAACCCTCCACCCTCCCGTCCAGATACCATCATTGTCTCTGCTTTTGGTGAGGTCAGAGACCAGGTCACAATGCCTCCGGAGCCACACCACAATGTCCTGCGGGGGAACAGACTCATTCCAGAAGATGAGATTAACCGTAACGGTATCTGGCTTAGAGATAGGAATAAAGCTGAACTTACTCCAGCCCTCAGTGTCTCTAAACTTGGGGAAATTAGACCAGAACCTGTCCAGGTCACTCATGAGCTTAAAGCTGATGTCATAGCCCTGCCTGTCTGGAAGATTAATCACACGCCAAGATGCTGACTGGCGCAAACCCCATCTGGCGACACAAGAGCTCCCTGACCACAAACCTTCTATCTGGCAGATCCTCCTTGGCACCTCTGTGCCGGAAACGCACAACGTTTCTCCGTTTAAACGCCTGGCCGGTATAATTGGCACCAGAGGTGAAGGACGGAGCGCCATGACTCCAGGCATTACTGGGGGGAACCTGCGGGGTCACACTAGACTGACTGACGGGGTGAGGGTCAGCAGCAGGGGGGCTACTACACCTTGTGTGCTCGGAATTAAAGGGGGGAAATCACAGACATCATCATGAACATTGTTATCATCAACATCAATGTCACTATCAGACTGCGCAGCGTCCACCAAAGATACTGTGCTCCCCCAAACCCCCGACCCCTCAGATACAGCGCGGTTATCCCCAGCATCAGAGCCCTGCTGGCCACCATCAGGAACTACCGGCACATGTCCACTGCCCAACTGTGGTGCATGGCATTCTGAGACTTGTAGTCCCTCTGCTGAAAAATGTCCATGCTGCTGCTTGGAATCTGCTGCAGGCGGCTGTGCTGGGCATTCTGCGACTTGTTGTACCTCTACTGGAATGTGCCCTTCATGCTGCTGCTTGGAATCTGCTGCAGGCTGTTGTGCTGGGCATTCTGTGACTTGTTGTACCTCTGCTGGAATCTGCACTACATGCTTCTGCTTTGGATCTGCTGCAGGCAGTTTTGCTGGGCATTTTGAGACTTGTGGTACGTCTGCTGGGGTCTGTACTACAGGCTGCTACTGGTGCGGCATTTGCCCCTTTTGGAAGCAGAAACTTGCAGGCTGCAGCACTGTCCGCACCTGCTTCTGGGGTCCACCTGGGACAATGTCTGACCTGGAACCTGCAGAGTTCTGCTTCTGTGACTTAAACAGTTCCTGGTTCCTATAAGTCTCCGCCAGGGGCCCCATCCTCTCTAGGACGCAGTCCATGTCCCTCACCACTTTTGCCAGCAATACACCCAGTGTGTTCAGAGTCTCATCATAAAAATCATGACTCCGGGATTAATAGCCTTTAGCTTATAGCAAGTGTCTATCTGCATCTGTAGTGCGTCTTTCTGCTGCTGTAACTCACCGAACTTCTTGACCAGTCCTGGGATCTCCTCTGCGAGCTGAAGCTCAGGTGCACGTGGCGTCTCCTCCTGGGATCCTGCATTCAGCGATGTCCCCGGCTGCTTGAACCCAGACGTCTCCTTAATTTTCACCACCGCTGGTTTCATGGCTCCAGGCTCCACAGCACTTTTACTGCTGCCACCTGACTGCGACCGTGTGCGTCCTGACCGCGCCATACTGCCATGCTGCTGTAACTTCTCCTGGATGGTTTGTCTTTCCAAAGACGTCCGTCTCTGCCTGGGAGCAGGAGAGGTGATCTGCACAGCTGGGGCTGATCTCAACTGTGCACCCGGCAGGAGCTGCTTGCTGACTGGGGAGTTACCTGACTTCACATTGTGCTGTAACCCTTCACTGACCGACACTTTTCCTTCTTGCTTCTTTGCTGGACTTGGAGAAGGTTTTCCTCCCAAAACTTTACTGACGGCTTTTTCCTCCTTCACAGAACTGCTGCAGCTTTGGCTCGCTGCATTCACTGCTCTGACAGTGGCTCTGGGATTAACATTCCCATTAGGAGAGGCCTGGGAGGCTTGTCCCAGTGTAGGCCGGGAAGCCTGGGCCTTGCCTGGGGAGCTTCCCCGCCCAGGGTGGCCCCTCCCTGGGCTTGCTCCAGACATCAGGAGAGCTACAAACACACAACCTCTCAACTAGGAGGCAGTATTATAGTAGTTATATTCTTGTAAATAGGAGCAGTATTATAGTAGTTATATTCTTGTACATAGGGGCAGTATTATAGTAGTTATATTCTTGTACATAGGGGGCAGTATTATAGTAGTTATATTCTTGTACATAGGAGCAGTATTATAGTAGTTATATTCTTGTACATAGGGGCAGTATTATAGTAGTTATATTCTTGTACATAGGAGCAGTATTATAGTAGTTATATTCTTGTACATAGGGGCAGTATTATAGTAGTTATATTCTTATAAATAGGAGCAGTATTATAGTAGTTATATTCTTGTACATAGGGGCAGTATTATAGTAGTTATATTCTTGTACATAGGAGCAGTATTATAGTAGTTAATTCTTGTACATAGGGGCAGTATTATAGTAGTTATATTCTTGTACATAGGGGGCAGTATTATAGTAGTTATATTCTTGTACATAGGAGCAGTATTATAGTAGTTATATTCTTGTACATAGGGGCAGTATTATAGTAGTTATATTCTTGTACATAGGGGCAGTATTATAGTAGTTATATTCTTGTACATAGAAGCAGTATTATAGTAGTTACATTCTTATAAATAGGAGCAGTATTATAGTAGTTATATTCTTGTACATAGGAGCAGTATTATAGTAGTTATATTCTTGTACATAGGAGCAGTATTATAATAGTTATATTCTTGTACATAGGAGCAGTATTATAGTAGTTATATTCTTGTACATAGGGGCAGTATTATAGTAGTTATATTCTTGTACATAGGAGCAGTATTATAGTAGTTATATTCTTGTACATAGGAGCAGTATTATAGTAGTTATATTCTTGTACATAGGAGCAGTATTATAGTAGTTATATTCTTGTACATAGGGGCAGTATTATAGTAGTTATATTCTTGTACATAGGAGCAGTATTATAGTAGTTATATTCTTGTACATAGGGGCAGCATTATAGTAGTTATATTCTTGTACATAGGGGCAGTATTATAGTAGTTATATTCTTGTACATAGGAGCAGTATTATAGTAGTTATATTCTTGTACATAGGAGCAGTATTATAGTAGTTATATTCTTGTACATAGGGGCAGTGTTATAGTAGTTATATTCTTGTACATATGGGCAGTATTATAGTAGTTATATTCTTGTACAAAGGGGCAGTATTATAGTAGTTATATTCTTGTACATAGGGGGCAGTATTATAGTAGTTATATTCTTGTACATATGGGCAGTATTATAGTAGTTATATTCTTGTACATAGGGGCAGTATTATAGTAGTTATATTCTTGTACATAGGGGCAGTATTATAGTAGTTATATTCTTGTACATATGGGCAGTATTATAGTAGTAATATTCTTGTACATAGGGGCAGTATTATAGTAGTTATATTCTTGTACATGGGGCAGTATTATAGTAGTTATATTCTTGTACATATGGGCAGTATTATAGTAGTAATATTCTTGTACATAGGAGCAATATTATAGTAGTTATATTCTTGTATATAGGAGCAGTATTATAGTAGTTATATTCTTGTACATAGGAGCAGTATTATAGTAGTTATATTCTTGTACATAGGAGCAGTATTATAGTAGTTATATTCTTGTATATAGCAGTATTATAGTAGTTATATTCTTGTACATAGGGGCAGTTTTATAGTAGTTATATTCTTGTACATAGGGGCAGTATTATAGTAGTTATATTCTTGTACATAGGGGCAGTATTATAGTAGTTATATTCTTGTACTAGGGGACAGTATTATAGTAGTTATATTCTTGTACATATGGGCAGTATTATAGTAGTAATATTCTTGTACATAGGAGGAGTATTATAGTAGTTATATTCTTGTATATAGGAGCAGTATTATAGTAGTTATATTCTTGTACATAGGAGCAGTATTATAGTAGTCATATTCTTGTATATAGGGGCAGTATTATAGTAGTTATATTCTTGTACATAGAGGCAGTATTATAGTAGTTATATTCTTGTACATAGGGGCAGTTTTATAGTAGTTATATTCTTGTACATAGGGGCAGTATTATAGTAGTTATATTCTTGTACATAGGGGCAGTATTATAGTAGTTATATTCTTGTACATAGGGGCAGTATTATAGTAGTTATATTCTTGTACTAGGGGACAGTATTATAGTAGTTATATTCTTGTACATAGGAGCAGTAGTACAGTAGTTACATTCTTGTAGATAGGAGCAGTAATATATTATTGTACATACAGTATGTGCTAATTGAGCTTAAAATGGGTTGTATACATAATAAAGAACTTACGGTAACTTGTAACTTACGTTATTAGGAACATTTAAAAATTTTTCTTCTGTGACTAAGGAATTATAACTTTAGTGGTGACTGAAATTTTCTTTCAATTGTACACTGCTCATTATTATGAATTATGGCTATTTCTTATGAATTAAGCTTGTACACTTCTTCCCCTGCACTTAGCACTGACAGCACAAGGAACATCCATGAATTATGATCTATTATAAATAAGTGAGGTAGATTACATTTTTGTTAAGAGTCGATCATTCATCCTGTTTTCACATCTAAATTAATGGCATCCGTGTGGGGGACTTCAGGTCTACGTGACTGCCCTAATTCATGAAATGGGTATTTCTGAAACGTTATAGGGGCATTGCTGGTCTGAAGAATAATGCAAACTTATGTCTTATATTTGGAGGATCTCATCTATCAGAGTGACTGTAAGAGTAGTCCTTAAAAGGTTTGTCCAGAATTAACATATTTAGATCATCAATATCAGATTGGTGGGTGTTCGACACCAACTACCCCAGCGATGAGCTAACACCTTGTATTGCTGCAGAAAGCAGAACACTTCAGTTCCATACAGCACAAAGTCTCCATTGTTGGGTACTTGTCACGAGTGTGTCACATCAACCTGGGAGATCTGGGGTTAGAAGATCACTGCGTTAACTCTTCCTATAAAACATGGCCAGACCCTCTCTGTCCTGCCGGTGAAAGCTCTGCTTCCTTGCTCTTAGGAGATGCTGTGCTGTGTGCTAAAGCTAAGTAGTTGAAGTTTGGAGTTGTGGTATTCTGTATTTTGCTGTAGTACCTGTGTGTTTATCTCCTGGTCCCTTTTCCCATTTAGTTTATTCCTCCCTGTCCCTATCTTCCTCCCTATTGTTGATTAGTGCTTGTGGAGACACAGCATTGTATTGTGATTAACCAGACGACTATTTTTAGCAAACCAAGAAGAATAGACTGTCATCTGTATGTTGACTTTTGAATTTATTTGTTGGTCAAGAAAACAGTCTTTTGCTTGTATAAGCCTGTAATATTGACTTGTAAGTTGGCATTTAATGTAACATATTTTGCTCTTATTCTTGATGACCAGTGATGTTTGCTTATTTGTTAATTATACATTGTCTGGGACAAATAGTGTAACATCCCTGCCAGCATCACTGCATGGCTTGCCATCTCCCATCAAGATGGTACACCGACTTACTCACCACTCCGGGCCATGCTGTGAGTTCTGCCCTCTGTCTGCTCCATGCTGTAAACCACATGTCCTCTGCTTGCTGTGTGTATACTTCCTGGCTGTATGCTTAGGGCGGCTGCACCTGTACTTCATGATTCTTAAAGGGACAGTGTGCGCATTGCTAATGTGTCCCCAGCCTATTGCCAAGAGGCACCAGGTTCTTAAGGCATCTCCACCAATGGGAAAAGACCTGAGCAACATTCTCACTCAGTCTGTGTTAAACTTCTGAGTTGCCAGGTCCTGTCCTGTCCCTGCTTTTGTCTGTCACCCTGAGGGGTGTATACCCAGGTCTGAATCCTGTATCTTGAACTAGTACCTGTGTTTCACCTGGTCTGAACTAAGTCCTATTCCTGTTTGTATCTTAGTCTGGAATCTTTTCAACCCTGCTGTGTCTATCCTTGTTCCTACTCCTTAATGCCTTTTCGGTACATGCACCTGTCTCTATTCGGTTGTCACTGCACAATGTTAGTGCCCCTGGTGTACACTTGCTTCACTGTAAGTACTTGTGTGAATCTGGTTCTGTCTGCTCCCTCTCCGCATCTGTGGCCCTGCTCTGCTCCCTCTCTGCATCTGCGACCCTGCTCAGCTCCCTCTCCACATCTGCGGCCCTGCTCTGCACCCTCTCCACATCTGCGGCCCGGCTCTGCTCCTTCTCCGCCTCAGCTGCTCAGCCCTGCTTCCTCTCTGCCTCAGCTCTGTTCCCTCTCTGCCTCATCTGCTCTGCTCCCTGTCCACCTAAGCAGCTCTGCTCTGCTCCCACTCCGCCTCAGTGGCTCTGCTCTGCTCCCTCTCCGCCTCAGTGGCTCCTTGTTTGTCCAATCTGAACTGGGTCCTCCCTGTCCCCACATCCCACTCGTACCTGCCTGTGCCCCAGTCCTTCCAGAAACTGTCTCCAGTCTGAACTGGGTCCTACCTGTCCCCACATCCCACTCATACCAGCCTGTGTCGCAGTCCTTCCTGAAACTGTCTCCAGTCTGTACTGGTTCCTACCTGTTCTCATATCCCACTCATACCTGACAGTGTTCCTGCCTTTCCCGCAACAGTTCCTGTTTCTCCAACCTGAACTGTGCCCGCCTGCTTGCCTGAGTGTCAGCTGTGCCTGCCTGCCTGCCAGAGTGTCAGCTATGCCCGCCTGCCTGCCAGAGTGTCAGCTGCGCCCGCCTGTACATCATCTGTGCCCGCCAGTACTTGTCAGTCTAAACATCAGTTATCTACAGTACTCGTCTGCACCTGTCGTTAGTGTCCTGTCCCCCTGTGGGGTCACCTGTTACTGCCAGATGCCACCCTGGAGTGGTACCTGGCAGCTACCTGTCGCACAAGCCTGACCTCACCACTAGAGGCTCCAGTGAACACCAAGGTAGCTGCTTAGTCACACCCCTCCAGTGTTAGTCTGGTTTGTGGCACAATGGGGACACAATCCTCGCTCGCACCATCCAGTATAGGCATGGGTGCTACAGATAGTTTGTTGATTTTTAAAACAGAGGAGGAAAATTTATGCAAATAAGTTATATAATCAAACAAGGCGACTTGGTCGTCACTATACGTCCCCTTATCTGTGATGCTGGACTGAAGGACACTTGTTAAACAGAAAAAGACGTGATATGCCTCTATGAGACAGACAGAGATTCAGCCAAGGAATCCATACATCCAAAAGACCAGAGACAGGACAGCAGCCAATACATCATGGCTCCATCACGAGGGACACGGATCTATCATTCTACAGGAAACAACCTTGACGGACCTCGACCCTGGTTAGAAGAATACAGATCTGCTCCATTGATCATCGCTGAAACATGGATATGTTTGGAGAAGCCAGGTTGTGACCCTCGGGTCAACTGGCCTTATACCTCAATGGACTGTGTTGTGAATGTGTTAGAAATGAATTCTGAGCAGAAGCTCCCTCTGGTGGTTACAAACAGTACTGAACCATTCAATGAGGATTGGCAATCAGGAGTTACAGACTGGTCTTATATAAGGGAGGTTCCCTCCCATCATGGTTGCCGGTGATCAATTGTTCTTGTCTCAACTGTGGTTCCTGGTTCACTTGTAAGCTTGCTGAGTCTTGCCTGCATCTTCTGCTATCAGATAAGATATTTTCTGCTTTTATTTTTGTGCTTGCTTTTTGCATTGTTCCCTGCACTTCTGTGGAGGTCAGCCAGGTCCCCTCCGGGGGCTTGTGCTACTCTCAGTTTATCTGAGCCACTGTTGTTTGTTCATTTGCCTTTTCCAGTTTTTTCAGTGGCTGCGGCTTGGTTTTGTTACACCAGAGAGCTAATTTAGGTGGTAGAGGTCGTGTGATCTCAGGTGTTTTTGCAATTAGTAGAGTTGGTATTTTTTAGGGTTTTTTGGATTGCAGTAAGTGTCCTTCCTATCCTTTTCTGTCCAGGCAGATTGGGCCCCAACTTTTGCTCATACTATTTTCTGTCTGTGTCTGTATTTCCTCTTGCCTAACCGCCATTACATGTTTGGGGGCTTCCTATGTTCTTTGGGGATCTGCTCCGGGGCAGATAGCTTTCCTCTTTCTATCTTTAGGTGTAGTTAACCTCTCAGGCTGTGACGAGGCCGACGGGCATCGTTCCCGTGGTACCGGTGAACCCGTAACTCCAACAGAGCCCGAGAAATGGAATTCTCGGGTGCCCCATGAGCTATGTCACCCAAGTTTGGGTTCATTTGAACCATTATTTCAAAGCAAGACCATTGATAGGTCTGCCGTTATTCTGCTAAGTTCACAGAACGAGTTATGAACCTTATGATATTGCAGAGCTCAAACCATAGCTTGCAGCCAGGGGAGGTGGCCAGAGGACCAGCCCTTTTTGTGAGGTCAGAAGCTGACATGCATAAGTCTTACAGTGAAGTTCCTTACCAGTAGTCTCTCTGCTGGGATGTGCTGAGTAAGAGATCTCCCAATGAACTATGACGTGTGGCTCCTTCCCCCAGCCTGGCTTGCCTGTATATGATCTAACAACCATGTGAGTGATTTTCATTCTTAATCCTATTTTATTTTATAACTGCATCTGTACATAACGATATTGTCTCAGTTTGTTACATCTTTTTATATTATATAAGCATTGCCTGTTTTTTAAGGAATAAACCTATAAATTTATTAGTTTGTTTCTCCTGCTCTATAAACGAATTTGCACGTGCCTGAAGCACTACGCTACTGTTTTGGGGTTGCTACGGACCCTCTTGATAAATTGTTCATCAAAAGCCGTAGCTGGTGGCAGCTAAAAGAAAGGGGTGTAAAGTATTAATCTATTGGGTGACGCTGGCAGTGACGCAGCGGGGTTTATAAGGGTACTGCCTGGCGGCAGCCAGGAGTAATTATAATTCCCTCACTGCAGCGTGCCCAATAGCCAGCACACATCCAAGTGACCCGTCTGGCGACTAATTATCCTAGGTGCAGTTCCCTGACTGACCTGAGGGTAAGGGGGGGGGGGGCGCCAGAGAGCTGCAAGTTCCTAAGTGGAAGTGGGATAGTTATAAATCCCTGCAGTTTACTGGGTCGGACGGCAGCAGCCGTCGTGTGTGTGCACGTTCCATCACATGTGGTGGCAGCGGTGGGATCACGAGCCGTGACCCCGGGCTACCGTGTGGCGGACTGTGTGCCCGTTCATCACAGGCCTCTCTATCTTTAAGAGTACCCCCACGACAGGGATAGTTGGATAGTTCGGGTCCCAGCTCCAGGAACAGTTTGAGGCCCCTCTTCCTTACTGAAGACCATCACAGCATGAGAGTACTGCAGCTCATCTCCCATTAAAGTGGATCTTGTTGAATTTTACATTGCAGTCCCTTGGGCTCATAGAACCACATGACCCTTATTCGATGGCAAGGCGAACAAAGTTTTGTCTGCTTGCCCCACTAACCACCCTCTGTGTAGGACTTAGGGTTTTTGCAATGTTCCTCCACAAACTGGGTCGGGGTCTCCCACTTCCCAGGACTACCTTGGCTGGCCAAAATGATATATAAGGCGATTGGATCACATCATGCCTCTGCCAGCGAACGGGACTTTTCCAAAGAGCGTGCTGCATATAAACACATTTACACAGTATAAATCTATACATATATCATGATGAGTGATGAGAATGTAGATTTTATACCGAGAGATGACGATTGCCCTTTTAAATCCCATTTCGCCAGTAGCTTTACGGTTTGTAAAAACAAAGAAAAACTCATTGGAAATTCCATTTGTTCCGGAGGCTTAGTCATTATCCAGATCCTACGGTGAAATGCCAGGGACAATTCTCGGTAACATGTTCCAGATGAGGATTCATGGCCTCGCATGTAAATGTTTTAGATGGAAATCAAAGTCTGGACTCTAAACCTTCATCATATAATCCTTGCAGTGACTGGAGCCGCCATCCGGAATAAAAGATTTTACCTTCTGACCAATTTGGTTGAATTATCATCACCGAGAAGTAAAAAATTAAGATAAATTTAAGTGAAATGTGGAAATGTGTCTATTTACCGTAGGTTTCCTGGCACTTATCTACCGAATGTTGAGGATATTCACATTTAGTTTTTACTCAGATTTGACTGCAAATTAATAATAAATCTGCCTAATAATGTATAGCTTCCCCTCACTCGACCAAAACATCGACTGCCCAACATGAAGTTGTCCTGTGGCACCAAGACGTCAGATGCAAATCTTGTGTGTTGCTTGGTGTGGTGTTGTGAATGGGTTTGAGATGAGTTCTGAGCAGAGGCTCCCTCTGGTGGTTACAAGCGGTGCTAGTGAAGATTGTGAGGACTGGGAATCAGGTGTTACTGACTGGTCTTATATAAGGGAGTCATTTTCCCATCAGGGTTGCCGGTGATCAATTGTTCTGGTCTGAATCCTTCATTCCAGTTTCCCTTGTAGCCTGCTGTGTCGTGTCTGCATCTCCTGCTTACAGATAAGACTTTTGCTTCTTTTGTGTTTGTGCTATATTTTTGCATTTTGTACTGCACTTCTTTGGGGGCCTTCAGGGTCCCCTCCGGGGGCTTCTGCCCTCTCAGTTTAGTTCAGCCACTGAGTTTTGTTCTTTTGCTTTTTCCAGTTTTTTCAGTGGCTGCTGTTTTGATTTTGTTACACCAGAGAACTAATTTAGGTGGTAGAGGTCGTGTGATCTCAGGTGATTTTGAAATTAGTAGAGTTGGTGCTTTTCAGGGTTTTCTGGGATTGCAGTAAGTACCCTTCCTATCCTTTTCTATTTAGATAGTTTGGGCCCCAGCGTTTGCTCATACTATTTTCTTTCTGTGTCAGTATTTCCTCTTGTCTAACCGCCATTACATGTTTGGGGGCTTTCTATTATCTTTGGGGTTCTGCTCCGGGGCAGATAGCTTTCCTGTTTCTGTCTTTAGGTGTAGTTAGTTTCTCAGGCTGTGACGAGGCGTCTAGGACCAACGTAGGAACGCTCCACGGCTGCCTCTAGTTGTGGTGGTTAGTCAGGGTACTGCAATGTCATAGATAATAATAATAATAATAATAATCTTTATTTTTATATAGCGCTAACAGATTCCGCAGCGCTTTACAGTTTTGCCACATTATCGTTGCTGTCCCCGATGGGGCTCACAATCTAGATTCCCTATCAGTATGTTTTTGGAGTGTGGGAGGAAACCAGAGTACCCGGAGGAAACCCACGCAAACACGGGGAGAACATACAAACTCCTTGCAGATGTTGTCCTAGGTGGGATTTGAACCCAGGACTCCAGCGCTGCAAGGCTGTAGTGCTATCCACTGAGCCACCGTGCCACCAACTGCTCTGGTGTATTGCCTTTTTACCTGCTCTCCTCAGCTACCGAAACATAACAGTATCACCGGCCTAAAAAATTGAAAATTGTATGGTACTCACAGAAGGGAAAAATATTGTGAAAAAAAAAAAAGTTGTCAGAGATATTTTTCTGTTTGTTGCATTTTTTTTTTTTTCCCTCTGTATCTCTGGGTGCTGGGGAGGATCTTTTCTCCCAATGGAGTTTGCACAGTTGTCTGGCCGTGTGGATCAGCTTGCCACTGAGGTTCAGAGTATTGCTGCATATCTTGCTAGGTTGCCTGTTGTGGAACCTAGGATTCCCATGCCAGATTTTGTGGGATCGAGCTAAGTTTCAGAATTTCAAAAATAATTGTAAATTGTTTTTTGCCTTAAAATCTAAGTCCTCAGGAAACGCAGCGCAGCAGGTTCAAATTATCATCTCTCTCCTGCGCGGCGATCCTCAGGATTGGGCTTTTTCCTGATACCTGGGGATCCTGTTTTGAGTGATGTTGATGCGTTTTTTTCAGGCTTTGGGGTTATTGTACGATGAGCCTAATGTCACTGATCAAGCTGAAAAAACCTTGTTGGCATTAAATCAGGGGCTTGATGACGCTGAGTTATACTGTCAGAGATTCCGTAGGTGGGCAGTCCTGACCAAATGGAATGACGACGCTTTGGCGGCCCTTTTCCGGAAGTGTCTGTCAGATAATGTAAAGGATGTTATGGTGGGATTCCCTGTCCCCTCTGGTCTCAATGATTCTATGTCATTAGCGATTCAAATTGACAGACGTTTGCGTGAGCGGAGAAGTATGCGTGGAATGGTGTTGCCTTGTGAACCAGCTTCTGAACCCATGCAGTGTGATAGAGTGGTGTCTGGGGCACAGCGTCATGAGTTTCGAAAGCGCAATGGGTTATGTTTCTACTGTGGTGATGCCTCTCATGCTATTTCAGTCTGCCCTAAGCGGGGAAGACGTTTTGCACGCTCAGTTGTCTTGGGTAGTGTTCAGACTAAGTTTTTATTAACTGTCACTCTGATATGCTCTCTGTCCTCATTTTCTGCTCAGGCTTTCGTTGATTCTGGAGCAGCTATTAACCTGATGGATTATGATTTTGCTAAACGTTGTGGGTTTCCCTTGATACCCCTACAGAAGTCTATTCCCCTACTGGGGATCGATTCTACCCTTTGGCTGAGAATAAACCCCAGTTTTCTACTCAGGTGATAATGAGGGTTGAACCTGATCACCAGGAGTGCTGCAAATTTTTGGTTCTATATAATCTGCATGACATTATCGTGCTGGGTTTCCCTTGGTTACAGTCTCATAATCCTGTTTTGGATTGGAAATCTGTGTCTGTAACCAGTTGGGGCTGCCAATGTGTTAATACCAACACTCCTGTTTTTTCTGCCTCCCCCAGGCTCAGGATGTTCCTGACTTTTTGTTTGATTTTTCTGATGTGTTTAGCGAAAGTAAATCTGCATCCTTGCCTCCCCATAGGAGCTATGACTGCGCTATTGAATTAGTGCCGGGTAGTAAATTCCCTAAAGGTCGCCTTTTTAACTTGTCTGTACCTGAACATGACGCTATGCGGTCTTATATCAAGGAATCATTGGAGAAGGGTCATATCAGACCATCCTCTTCACCCTTAGGTGCCGTTTTTTTCTTTGTGGCCAAAAAAGATGGTTCATTAAGGCCGTGTATTGATTATCGTCTCTTGAACAATATTACTGTGAAATATCAATACCCGTTACCCTTGATTTCTGACCTGTTTTCCAGGGTGAAAAACGCTACTTGGTTTACCAAGCTTGACCTCAGGGGGGCGTATAACCTTATTCGCATTAAGCACGGGGATGAATGGAAGACGGCATTCAATACCCCTGAAGGGCATTTTGAGTACCTAGTGATGCCCTTTGGGCTCACTAATGCTCCTTCCGTCTTCCAGTCCTTCATGAATGACATTTTCAGGGATTTTGTGGATAAATTTCTGATTGTTTATTTGGATGATATCTTGATTTTTTCTAATGACTGGGACTCTCATGTGAAACATGTTTGAACTGTATTCCAGATTTTGAGAGAGAATGCTCTGTATGTGAAGGGATCAAAGTGTCTTTTTGGCGTACAGAGGATCTCATTTCTGGGATTCATTTTGTCCCCATCTGTTATTGAAATGGACCCGGTCAAGGTTCAGGCCATCTGTGATTGGGTCCAACCTACTTCATTAAAGGCTCTTCAGAGATTTTTGGGTTTTGCCAATTTTTATCGTAAATTTATTGGTAATTTCTCGGTTATTGTTAAACCATTAACTGATTTGACCAGAAAGGGTTCTGATGTGGTGAATTGGCCTCCTGAGGCAGTCTCTGCATTTCAGGAACTTAAGCAGAGATTCACTTCTGCTCCTGTTCTACGGCAGCCTGATGTTTCTCTGCCATTTCAGGTGGAGGTTGATGCCTCTGAAATTGGGGCAGGTGCCGTTTTGTCCCAAAAAGATCCAGAGACCTCTAAAAGTAACCCTTGTGCCTTTTTCTCTCGAAAATTTTCTCCTACTGAACGTAATTATGAAGTGGGTAATCGGGAGTTGTTGGCCATGAAGTGGGCTTTTGAAGAGTGGAGACATTGGCTGGAGGGAGCCAAACATCAGGTGGTGGTCCTTACGGACCATAAGAATCTGGTCTATCTGGAATCTGCCAAGCGACTCAATCCTAGACAGCAAACATCAGGTGGTGGTCCTTACGGACCATAAGAATCTGGTCTATCTGGAATCTGCCAAGCGACTCATCCTAGACAGGCCAGGTGGGCCTTGTTTTTCACACGTTTTAATTTTGTGGTTTCCTTTCTTCCTGGCACTAAGAATGTTAAGGCGGATGCCCTCTCGAGGAGTTTCCTTGCGGACTCTCCTGAGTTATCTGATCCTTCTGTTATTTTGAAAGAGGGTGTAGTTCTTTCCGCCATCTCGCCCAATTTGAGACTTGCTCTGGAGGGGTGTCAGGAGGATAGGCCCGAGCGCTGCCCTGTTGGAAAATTGTTTGTCCCGGACCAATGGAAAAAGAGTGTGATGTCTGAGATTCATTGTTCCGCATTGGCTGGGCATCCCGGAATTTTTGGTACCAGAGACTTGGTTAGTCGGTCCTTTTGGTGGCCTACCTTGTCTCGTGATGTCAGGGAATTTGTGCAGTCCTGCGGGACTTGCTCTCGCTCCAAGCCTTGCTCTCGCTCTAGTGGTTTGTTGATGCCATTGCCTGTGCCCAAGAGACCATGGACCCATATCTCTATGGATTTCATTTCCGATCTTCCTGTTTCTCAGAGAATGACCACCATCTGGGTAATTTGTGATAGGTTTTCCAAAATGATACATCTTGTGCCATTACCTAAGTTGCCTTCCTCCTCTGAATTGGTGCCGTTGTTCCTTCAGCACGTGGTTCGTTTACACGGCATTCCTGAGAACATTGTGTCTGACAGAGGAGTCCAGTTTGTTTCCAGATTTTGGAGGACTTTTTGTTCTAAACTGGGTGTTCAATTGTCTTTCTCCTCGGCATTTCATCCTCAGACCAATGGTCAAACTGAGAGAACAAACCAGACATTGGAGACTTATCTAAGATGCTTTGTGTCTGCTGATCAGGATGACTGGGTCTCTTTTTTGCCTTTGGCTGAGTTTGCTCTTAATAATAGGGCTAGCTCTGCCACTTTGATGTCTCCGTTTTTCTGTAATTCTGGGTTTCACCCTCGATTTTCTTCAGGACAGACGGAGGCTTCTGTCTGTCCAGGTGTTGACTCTGTTGTGGAGCGTATGCAACAGATTTGGGACCAGGTAGTAGAGAGGTTGTCCCTCTCTCAGGAGAAGGCCCAGCGGTTTGCTAACCGGCATAGGACTGATGGTCCTCGGTTTAAAGTGGGGGACTTGGTCTGGTTGTCCTCAAAGAATATTCCTATGAGAGTAGCATCTCCTAAATTTAAGCCTAGGTTCATTGGACCTTATAAGATCATGGAGATTATTAATCCTGTTTCTTTTCGTTTGCTTCTTCCAGGGACATTTAAGATCCATAACGTGTTCCACAAGTCCTTGTTGAAGAGGTTTGTTGAGCCAGTGGTTCCTGCTGCTGTGCCTCCTGACCCTGTTTTGGTTGAGGGCAATCTGGAGTATGTGGTTGAGAAAATATTGGATTCTCGTTTTTCTAGACGGAAACTCCAGTATTTGGTTAAATGGAGAGGTTATGGTCAGGAAGACAATTCTTGGGTGTTTGCTTCGGACATCCATGCTAGGAGACTTATCCGTGCGTATCATAGAACTCATCCTGACCGACCTGGTTGCTCAAATGAGGGTTCGGTGACCCCTCCTCAAGGGGGGGTACTGTTATGAATGGGTTTGAGATGAGTTCTGAGCAGAGGCTCCCTCTGGTGGTTACAAGCGGTGCTAGTGAAGATTGTGAGGACTGGGAATCAGGTGTTACTGACTGGTCTTATATAAGGGAGTCATTTTCCCATCAGGGTTGCCGGTGATCAATTGTTCTGGTCTGAATCCTTCATTCCAGTTTCCCTTGTAGCCTGCTGTGTCGTGTCTGCATCTCCTGCTTACAGATAAGACTTTTGCTTCTTTTGTGTTTGTGCTATATTTTTGCATTTTGTACTGCACTTCTTTGGGGGCCTTCAGGGTCCCCTCCGGGGGCTTCTGCCCTCTCAGTTTAGTTCAGCCACTGAGTTTTGTTCTTTTGCTTTTTCCAGTTTTTTCAGTGGCTGCTGTTTTGATTTTGTTACACCAGAGAACTAATTTAGGTGGTAGAGGTCGTGTGATCTCAGGTGATTTTGAAATTAGTAGAGTTGGTGCTTTTCAGGGTTTTCTGGGATTGCAGTAAGTACCCTTCCTATCCTTTTCTATTTAGATAGTTTGGGCCCCAGCGTTTGCTCATACTATTTTCTTTCTGTGTCAGTATTTCCTCTTGTCTAACCGCCATTACATGTTTGGGGGCTTTCTATTATCTTTGGGGTTCTGCTCCGGGGCAGATAGCTTTCCTGTTTCTGTCTTTAGGTGTAGTTAGTTTCTCAGGCTGTGACGAGGCGTCTAGGACCAACGTAGGAACGCTCCACGGCTGCCTCTAGTTGTGGTGGTTAGTCAGGGTACTGCAATCTCATAGATTCCAACTGCTCTGGTGTATTGCCTTTTTACCTGCTCTCCTCAGCTACCGAAACATAACAGTGTGGCCTCCTTTGATGGGGCTTGCTTTCGAGCAATGGAAGTCTTCAGAGGCTGGACAGACATCTGTCTCAGATAGTTTAGTGAATCCTGCATTGATTAGGGGGTCGGACACAATGACCCTGGAGGTCCCTTCCAACTCTAACATTCTATGAAATCCTACACGAGATCCACAAGAACAGAAATCTGGGAATTTGGAGACATGTCATCACCTTGATCTCTTGTTCTCAGACCATTCCTGCCCAGCTATTATTTTGATAAAAGAGGCACTGCCAATAGTGATACTTCTGCCATGATATGGGGCACTAAGTCTGTATAATGTTTACGTAGGTGGTACATCTCAAATCAACGTCTCAGGATCCAAGGCAGAACATGGTCCAGAGTATCGCACTGTTTCTTCTAACTTGCCTTGGGCATCTCGTCGCTTCATTATAGTATTGCGATCCACTCGTGCATTTGGTAAAAGGAAACCCTGATTCATCAGACCAGGCTGCCTTCTTTCATTGCTCCACTGTCCAGTGCTGATGCTCATTTGCCCAATGAAGACTCTTTCGGGAGAAGACAAGTGTGAGCACGGACAGTTCAACTGACCTGCGGCTGACAGCACCATACCGTACATTTTCAGCTTTGACTTTGCTGTATGGACCCTGTATGGCAGCACACGATGTCCCTAATCTTCTGAAGAATACGTTGTATTCTTCATTCTTGTGAAAATTACTGCAACAGACAATGTGATGGTATCGTTTATGTTACTCACGTGTCCTGGCTCCAGTGCCGGGCTTCGCATCTTCCAGCTCCCTCTGGATCGTTTTAGTGTCACATTACTCCCAAGCTGAATAGGATAGCTCAGGTGAGTATTCAGGTAGATGGCATCCTTGTTGCTACTATGAACTTCTTCATTGTTCTCTGATCCTGTGACTTCAGCAGCGTTACACACTGGGAACTCTGCTGCGTCGCTGGTCAGTTCTGCCGATTGACCCTGTGACAATTCTATGCTCTACTATATGCTGGGAACTCTGCTGCATCACTGGTTATTATGCTATTTCACCCTGTATGACTGTTCAGCATGGACGACTGACCCTGTGACAACCTCAGCTCTGCTACATCACTGGTAAGTACTACCTCTAACCCTTTACAACCTCAGCTTTGCTGCATTGCTGGTCAGAACTGCCTTGGACCCAGTGACAAACTCAGCTCTGGTATATGCTGAAAACTCTGCTATATCGCTGGTGAATACTGCCTTTGACAAGGTGATAAAGTTAGATCTGCTGCATTGCTGAGTCAACTCTTCCATATCACTGCTTGCTCTGCATAAAGGCCCCGTTACACGCTACAATATCCTGAACAATATCATTGCAACGTCACCGGTTTGGTGACGTTGCAGCGATGTCGAAACGACATTGTTGCGTGTGACACGTAGTAACGATCAATGATCAGTCGGCTGATCGTTAATCATTGCAGAATGTACTGGACCATAAATCTATCGTTGGTCTCCCGCTGGGCAGCACACATCGCTGCGTGTGACAGCGGGAGACCAACGATCAGCGAGCTCCCAGCGCCGTACAGAAGAAGCTGGGAGCTGGTATCCAGGGTATCTGGGCGGCGCTGTTACCCGTTGTTTACCCTGGATAACAGCGTGCTCGCTGTCCTGATCGCTGGTGAGTCTGCCTATGTGACAGCTCACCAGCGATCAGCTAACGATGTCCCAGCGATCCCATCCATGTCGGATCGTTGGTGGGATCGCTGGGACATTGAAGCGTGTACCCTTAAGACTTTGTGAAAAT
Organism: Oophaga sylvatica; assembly: GCA_033576555.1. NCBI lineage: Eukaryota > Metazoa > Chordata > Amphibia > Anura > Dendrobatidae > Oophaga > Oophaga sylvatica. The sequence continues at coordinate 8,621 of JARQOD010007631.1, read as the reverse complement.
CTAACTCAGCTATAATGTAGAGTCAACTCTATTGTAGAACTGCTAGGTCTGCATTGGACTCTGTGACAAACTTAACCTTACTGTATCGCTGACAACTCCTCTCTGCACCGTAGTTCCCCATCGATGAGTCTCCCTTGTGGGTTACATCGGTTGCCATTATCACAACTCTGCCTCATCGGATTCCGAGACTCCCGCTTGCTCCTCCTGATGCCAAACCGCCACCACAGTTTACGTAGTTCCTTATGAACATCCCTTGCGCACCAACATCATGTGCCCGTGCTGTGTGACAACTTCTCATCAAAAGCTTCAAGGAGCCACCTTACCAGGTAAGACATAACAGAGTCGTTGTGAATTGGGGAGAGAAAAGGCCTCCTTGTACCCGAGCAGAAAATCAGAGGCACCACATGGACCCCTTTAAGTTTACTCATGAGGCGATTGCGGTGCCATATTAGACGGCTTCAAACTTCAAAGTTAATTTATCTGCAAAGTTTCATCTTCAATTTCTTCAGTTTTCTAAGTCTTCCGTCACCTGTCCTCGCATCTCATGAGAGCGGCAGAAATTTCATCTGTTTCTTATAATCTTTTTTTTTTCACTTTTTTTTTTGTTCTCTAAAGACTTGCTGTGATCTTTAAAGTAATCTGCAATTTCAAAAGGCACTTCAAATATATTATGTGTGTTTTTTAATTTCTCTCATCTGTGAAATATCCAGTAAAAAAAAATAAATAAAAATGAAACTTGTAAAAACTCTAGCAGGAAGATATAAAATCCCCAGTGTTACTTTTTTCTTTTTTTTTTAAGTTCTGTCATTGCTGCTTTTCAAGAGCCATAACTTTTCCATTTTTCCATCGACGAACCTTTACGGGTCCAATTTTTCAATAGTTGCATTTTGGGGTCCATAAAACTTACTGAGTACACCTAAACTGGTTGTTTACTACTCTGATTTTGTTGACCTGTCAATATCAAGAACCCAACCGATCAGCTCTAATTAGCTCCACCAGCCGCTGGAAATAAACAGACAGGAGCAGCAGAAGCATAGATGATATTATACGGCAGTACTGAACTGTGTAAATGTGAATCCAGCTCTGGGGTAAGGTAAAAGACTTGCTAGAAAGCTCAGCACAATCTTTCTTTGTCTCCCTCTGCTTGTTTTCTCACTCTGCTCCACACTCTCCTCTATAATTTTAGTTGTCATCTGATCTCTCAGTGGCCTGACAGTCAGGCTTCTTTTCTTTTGAGAAAGACGAAGTTGAGCTCTTTTTTCAGACTGAATGATGAGGTTAGGTGGCGGGGGGTGGGGAAAGGGGAAGAAGTGGCTAATAAGTGGAGACAGAAAAACGTTTCTCTGAGAAGGTATATTACAAACTTTCTTAATTTTCACTTGTGCTTTTATTATTTTGGGGGGTTAATAGGAAAAAAAGATAAAAACCAAATTTACTGAGCGGAACTAAATATGTGTTTTCATTAATTGGATATAGTCACGACCCAGGTAATTACAACAGGAGATCTGCTCTAAGGGCCAGACACTAAGCCTGTGACTCGTGTATTCAGAGACGGAGAAGTACACTTCCAAGGCAAGAGCTTCCTCTGTTCAAAGCACCAATCGCAGACCTTTTAGATCCAGTGGTCAGTTATGAATATTGGGGTTTGCATCTATCCAATATTTATGGGGGATATAATTTTGGCGTCGTAACGAAGGGACGAACATAACGCATTCACTCATATCACCGTAAGGCTATTCTAACACCTACAACTGAATATTGGTCCAATGGATGATGGTATCCAGACCATGTTTCATCTCTATGAAAAGGCAAAATCGCGGTAAGAAACATGACCACAATATCTACTGCCTGGGACCTCCAGGGGAGAAGATATGAACTTCTGAAAGGCCTAGCACATCCCATGATCAGGCCCCATATGATCTCACCAAGGGGAGGTATGTGGGCATAACCTTGATCGAATAAAATCAGAGTTTGTGTTTTGTTCATTGGTTGGCTCTAACAGGTACAGCTTGCTGTGGATTCTGTCTGTTTTCGTAAGGAGTAACCCCCTCTGCTAAGCTCTGAGCCATTTCCGTGACATCAGTTTAGTACTTTCTACTTTCTCTTTTGTTATCCCTTTTTATTGTATGTATTTGTATATACCGTATTGTTTGTTCCCATTTTGTAACATCTTTTGTAAAAAAATTTTATAAACAATGCCTAGCTTTCCAGATTAAATATATAAAATTTAATAGCTCGGCTCCTCTTGCTCTGTATACCGCACCCATGGAGTCATACGTTACCTGTAACAGGGGTCCATTCGGCCTGTATAAATGATTGGTGGTGGCAGCTGGTAGTAGTTGGCTGTGATCGTATCGGGGTATACATTCTATGCATTGGAATCGGAGGTGTATGTACCACGCGCTCACTGTGAGTTCCCCAATAACCGGCCTAGTATTGGAAGCAGCTGCGGCCTCGTCCATCACTAGTCAGTCAATTGCGGAATTGTCCTGACGATTGGAGGCAGCGAAGTTGCGTCCCCTGACAAACTGGTGGCAGCGGTGGGATCTCTCTGAGTTATCCTTAACAGTGTTTGATAAAAATGCATAAAAAAAGTGAGCAAACATTTTTCTAATTTTGGCTTTTTCTTGGCGCTCTCTAGGCGTAAACTCGTAATGAGCTAAATATGCTTTTTTTATCAATAACATTGGTATGTCCCTCGTCAGCGCGCTCCTTCACGTCCTCTTCCGAGCAGCGGCTGAGATAAGTGATATAAAATGCCCGGAGCGGCCTCCTTTTGATACTTGTCACGGAGAAAAAAACTAGTTTGTATTCGGTGCGATCCGCAGTCGGCACTTATCATCGCCAGGGTTCCTATGACACGAGGAGCCTATCTCCGCCATCTCTGTGTTGTGGAGTGCGCACGATTCAAGGTCACTGCTGAAGCCTTCACGTCTAAATGACTGCATTCTGGTCACTTTTACACAAAAACGGAGAAAGCGCTGGTACTGACTCGTCGCTTCGGACTCACCGGTTTCCATTTTACTTCTCTAATTTATCTAGGAGTCTCGCAATACTGTAGATCAAAGGTAATCAGTGGAAGTAATTGCCTTTGAGAAAGGACGTATCGTGTCGACTTAGAGGGGAACTCCACTAGACAAAAAAACAAAAACGTAACAGAACTCACTAATGATAGGCAGCCGTATAAAACTGGAGGACTAACGAGGATCCAGTGCTTGGTCTCTACAGAAATCTCCAGAAATTGATGTCGTATCCTAAGGATCATTTTGGTTAGATCGGTGTGGGTCCGGCACCCCATCGATGAGCTGTTTTTAGCTCTGGGGCTGTGGTGTTCCGACTCCCGTCAGTTTACGTCGTGATGGGCGGCAGCGCTGGATATCTGAGCCCAAACTAATGTGGTAATGGTGGCCTACCCTGTTGTGAATGTTTTGGAAATGAATTCTGAGCAGAAGCTCCCTCTGGTGGTTACAAACAGTACTGAACCATTCAATGAGGATTGGCAATCAGGATTCACAGACTGGCTTGATATAAGGGAGGTTCCCTCCCATCATGGTTGCCGGTGATCAATTGTTCTTGTCTTAACTGTGGTTCCTGGTTCACTTGGAAGCTTGCTGAGTCTTGCCTCTTCTTCTGCTTTCAGATAAGATATTTTCTGTTTTTGTTTTTGTGCTTGCCATTTGCACATTTCTCTGCATTTCTGTGAGGAAAGCCAGGTTCCCCCCCCCCCTGGGGGGCTTGGGCTCCTCTTGGTTCCGCTGGAGCCACTGTTGTTTGTTCATTTGCCTTTTGCAGTTTTTTCAGTGGCTGCGGCTTAGTTTTGTTACACCAGAGAACTGATTTAGGTGGTAGAGGTCGTGTGATCTCAGGTGTTTTTGCAATTAGTAGCGTTGGCATTTTTTAGGGTTTTTTTGGATTGCAGTGAGTATCCTTTCTATCCTTTTCTGTCTAGGCAGATTGGGCCCCAGCGTTTGCTCATACTATTTTCTGTCTGTGTCTGTATTTCCTCTTGTCTAACCGCCATTACATGTTTGGGGGCTTCCTATGTTCTTTGGGGATCTGCTCCGGGGCAGATAGCTTTCCTCTTTCTATCTTTAGGTGTAGTTAATCTCTCAGGCTGTGACGAGGCATCTAGGACCAACGTAGGAACGCTCCACGGCTGCCTTTAGTTGTGGTGGTTAGTCAGGGTACTGCAATCCAATAGATTCCAACCTCTCTGGTGTATTGCCATTTTTGCCTGCTCTCCTCAGCTACCAAAACATAACAGTATCACCGGCCTCTACCACCTAATCAGTTCTCTGGTGTAACAAAACTAAGCCGCAGCCACTGAAAAAACTGGAAAAGGCAAATGAACAAACAACAGTGGCTCCAGCGGAACCGAGAGGAGCCCAAGCCCCCCAGGGGGGGGGAACCTGGCTAACCTCACAGAAATGCAGAGAAATATGCAAATTGCAAGCACAAAAACAAAAACAGAAAATATTTTATCTGAAAGCAGAAGAAGAGGCAAGACCCAGCAAGCTTCCAAGTGAACCAGGAACCACAGTTGAGACAAGAACAATTGATCACCGGCAACCATGATGGGAGGGAACCTCCCTTATATCAAGCCAGTCTGTGAATCCTGATTGCCAATCCTCATTGAATGGTTCAGTACTGTTTGTAACCACCAGAGGGAGCTTCTGCTCAGAATTCATTTCCAAAACATTCACAACACTACCCCAAGTCTAGGTCATCAGTTACACAAGGATGGATCCTGTGCTGATAAGCAGAGTCTTATTGGGTCATCACAGCACCTTTGGGTCACCCTGTGGGCTACAGAGCCTATTGAGGGGCCACCTTCAGACCTCTGTTTTTAGTCCAGTGTACAGTGTGGACCGGCCGCAGGTCTCCTGAGCTTTATGGGTAGGCCAGCAGTTGACTTTGGGTCAGTCTTTCATTTTTTTTTCTTCTCTAATCCGAAAAGGATCCAGCGCAATGCTGCAGATGTGATCTTCACACGGACACGAAGCCGCGAACTCCCGACCTACGGTACTGGGTGCAGTAGTTGTGATAAACTTTATTGCGGCACATATTAGAGGCATCGGGACACGTCACATACAATGTGAATAGACCCTAACATCGTGCTGCTACCTCCAATGTCCAGGAAATTCCCCTTTAAATTTGGATTATGGCTGTGGAGCGAATCCCACCTTCCCCTTGGCAGGATACTCTCGTCTGTATTTCACCTGCTTTATATTCGCACCAGGCGCCGGTTTGGCAGTGAAGCGTGGCCCGATCTCTCGGTGCGTCAGACCCCATTGAGCTGTAATTTTTCTGGAGAGCGACTGTGCAGAAAAGTTTTCGCACAAATTGACAGATTTTCTCGATGGTTAAAGGTTTATCCGAAGCAATAATCCAGCAAAAATGGATTACGCTAACTGCGTGCGAGGCGGTGCGATCAATGGGAGCCGCGGACAGATCTCTGACTCCAGCAATCACTTTAATAAGGAGAGAACTAATGGCCGGATTTGGGGCTCATTCGGGGGACGGGTGTAGCTGAAAATCAGCATTAATAAGCATACCGTGGCTGATAACAGAAAACAATAACTTACACCAAGCTTTATAGCTAGGCCTAGTAATGCCAAAGATAACACTTATGTATTCTGATGGAGATTTAAAGGGAATGTCCAGAGGATAAACATTATAGTATTATTCAAAGGGCTCATACTGGTTCTAAAAATGCCAGAATCAGATCTCACCTGACTGCATCGCCCCCGCTCCAGCGTTTACCTGCAGATAATCAGACTTTTCTCCAGTGGTTTGGGGGTCCGGTCTGGGATCCATAGTCACCTTTGCTCTAGGTTCCCATTTAATTTAGTGTAAAAGGAAAAATTTGTATATATTTATGGGTCGTATTAGTTTAGGGGTCTGGTCTAAGGTCTGTTCATACAGGGGCAGTCTAGGGTCCATGTACAGAGAGGTCTAGTTTCAGGTCTGAAAACAGGGGTGTGGGTCTAGGGTCTGTATACAAAGAAGGTATGGTCTAGAAGGTCTGATTGTCTGTATGCAGGGGGTCTTGTCTAAAATCTGTATATGGGGGTCTGGTCTAAGATCTGTGTACAGGGGGTCTGGTCTAAGATCTGTGTACAGGGGGTCTGGTCTAAGATCTGTGTACAGGGGGTCTGGTCTAAGATCTGCGTACAAGGGGTCTGGTCTAAGATCTGTGTACAGGGGGTCTGGTCTAAGATCTGTGTACAGGGGGTCTGGTCTAAGATCTGTGTACAGGGGGTCTGGTCTAAGATCTGTGTACAGGGTGTCTGGTCTAAGATCTGTGTACAGGGTGTCTGGTCTAAGATCTGTGTACAGGGGGTCTTGTCTAAGATCTGTATATGGGGGGTCTGGTCTAAGATATGTGTCATGATACCAAATCTACAGTGGAAGGTGCCACCCATAGATAAGAAGTGCAGAGAAAATTATTAAATAAAAATAAGATTTTTATTGTGATTCAAAATCTAAAAACATACATATATGAAACGTATTAAACACAGATGAAGGGAGATTCCAAAAGTAAAAGAAAAGGGGAAAAGAAAGTAAGATATGCCAACGTAATTCACATGATATATGCACCGATCACAAGTAACCATGAAACACATGTGTAGCAATACACTATAGCAAGGCACTAAAAATTCTCAAAAATAGGAGCATTGGAGCCTCCTCATTGTCATTGGAATGCCCATAATGTAGTAGATGTAATAAAAGAAAGGGTGTCATGGAGCTTGTGAAACATTCCCCATGTAAGCCAGCCAGAGGAATGATAGTGATGTTAAAGTGCTAAGTAGCATACATCATAACATAAACTTCCATGAGACAATCAGCCTTAAATAGATTGTGGTATTAGTCCCATCTACATACCTAGGCGCTGCAAGGCAATAACGCTGACCCTGGGGTAGTGCAGGAGTGGAAATGCGGTGGCATTGATTCCCTCGCCCGACGGGCACCGTTTCGTGTAGTCACTTCTTCCGGGGGGTGATCTGCGTACAAGGGGTCTGGTCTAAGATCTGTGTACAAGGGGTCTGGTCTAAGATCTGTGTACAGGGGGTCTTGTCTAAGATCTGTATATGGGGGGTCTGGTCTAAGATCTGTGTACAGGGGGTCTGGTCTAAGATCTGTGTACAGGGTCTGGTCTAAGATCTGTGTACAGGGGGTCTGGTCTAAAATCTGTATATGGGGTCTGGTCTAAGATCTGTGTACAGGGGTCTGGTCTAAGATCTGTGTACAGGGGGTCTGGTCTAAGATCTGTGTACGGGGGGGTCTGGTCTAAGATCTGTGTACGGGGGGGTCTGGTCTAAGATCTGTGTACGGGGGTCTTGTCTAAAATTTGTATATGGGGGGTATGGTCTAAGACCTGTGCACAGGGGGTCTGGTCTAAGATCTGTGTACAGGGGGTCTGGTCTAAGATCTGTGTACGGGGGTCTTGTCTAAAATCTGTATATGGGGGGTCTGGTCTAAGACCTGTGCACAGGGGGTCTGGTCTAAGATCTGTGTACAGGGGTCTGGTCTAAGATCTGTGTACAGGGGGTCTGGTCTAAGATCTGTGTACAGGGGATCTGGTCTAAGATCTGGTGTACAGGGGGGTCTGGTCTAAGATCTGTGTACGGGGGGTCTGGTCTAAGATCTGTGTACGGGGTCTTGTCTAAAATCTGTATATGGGGGGGGTCTGGTCTAAGACCTGTGCACAGGGGGTCTGGTCTAAGATCTGTGTACAGGGGGTCTGGTCTAAGATATGTGTACAGGGGGTCTGGTCTAAGATCTGTGTACAGGGGGTCTGGTCTAAGATCTGTGTACAGGGGGTCTGGTCTAAAATCTGTGTACAGGGGGTCTGGTCTAAAATCTGTGTACAGGGGTCTGGTCTAAGATCTGTGTACAGGGGGTTGGTCTAAAATTTGTATATGGGGGTCTGGTCTAAGATCTGTGTACAGGGGGTCTGGTCTAAGATCTGTGTACAGGGGGTCTGGTCTAAGATCTGTGTAAAGGAGGTCTGGTCTAAAATCTGTGTACAGGGGGTCTGGTCTAAGATCTGTGTACAGGGGTCTGGTCTAAGATCTGTGTACAGGGGTCTGGTCTAAGATCTGTGTACAGGGGGTCTGGTCTAAGATCTGTGTACGGGGGGTCTGGTCTAAGATCTGTGTACGGGGTCTTGTCTAAAATCTGTATATGGGGGGGTCTGGTCTAAGACCTGTGCACAGGGGGTCTGGTCTAAGATCTGTGTACAGGGGGTCTGGTCTAAGATCTGTGTACAGGGGGTCTGGTCTAAGATCTGTGTACAGGGGGTCTGGTCTAAGATCTGTGTACAGGGGGTCTGGTCTAAGATCTGTGTACAGGGGGTCTGGTCTAAGATCTGTGTACAGGGGGTCTGGTCTAAAATCTGTGTACAGGGGTCTGGTCTAAGATCTGTGTACAGGGGTCTGGTCTAAGATATGTGTACAGGGGGTCTGGTCTAAGATCTGTGTACAGGGGTCTGGTCTAAAATTTGTTAATGGGGGTCTGGTCTAAGATCTGTGTCAGGGGGTCTGGTATAAGATCTGTGTACAGGGGGTCTGTTCTAAGATCTGTGTACCCGGGGTCTGGTTAAAAATCTGTGTACAGGG
>JARQOD010007630.1:0-38575 GCA_033576555.1 Oophaga sylvatica | reverse complement strand
TTGTTTTTTGTCTTGATTTTTTTTACAGAATTTATCGTCTTCTGATTTATTTAATGCTCTCATACCTATTCTTTAATTCCCTAAACGCTTTCTTTTTGTCCCTTATTGCGCTCCTTACAGCTCTATTTAGCCATAGTGGTTCCCTCCTAATTCTAGCATGTTTTTTTCCCATAGGGTATATATGTGCACGGTCCTATTCAGGATGCTAAAAAAAACGTCTCCCATTTCTTTGTGTATTTTTATGTCTCAGGATATCGTCCCAGTTTATTGCACCAAGATCATCTCTCATCTTTTGGGAAATTTGCCTTTCTGAAGTTTAGTGCCCTTTTATAACCCCTCACTACACATCTATTAAAGGATACATGAAAGCTTATTATTTTGTGATCACTATTACCCAATGACCCCCAACCCTTATATTTGATATGCGGTCTGGCCTGTTTGATAATATTAGGTCTAGCAGTGCCCCCCCTCTTGTTGGGTCCTGAACTAGTTGTGAAAGGTAATTGTCTCTCATAGTTGTCAGAAACCTATTACCTTTGCTGGAACTACAGGTTTCTGTTCCCCAATGCATTTCAGGGTAGTTGAAGTCCCCCATAATAACGACTTCTCCTTGAGTTGCTGCTTCATCTATTTGCTTTACGAGGATATTCTCTGTTGCTTCCATTATTGTAGGAGACTTATAACAAACCCCTATCAGTAATTTAGTATTTTTTCCCCCTCCCCTAATCTCCACCCACAGAGACTCTACATCTTCATTAGATTCACAGATATCACGCAGGATGGGTTTTAAGGATGATTTTACATATAAACACACCCCCCCACCTCGCTTATTTTTACGGTCATTTCTAAACAGACTATAGCCCTGTAAATTAACCGCCCAGTCGTGGCTCTCATCCAGCCAAGTCTCTGATATCCCCACCATGTCATAATTATGTTCCAACAAAATTAATTCTAATTCCGCCATTTTGTTGGTGAGGCTTCTGGCATTAGTATACATGCACTTTATGTATCTCTCTGAACCTCTATTCTTTCTTAAATTATTAACTGTTCTAACCCCACCCCCCATGCCACCCCCACCCCCAATTTCATTATTTGTGCCCAGGTCTCTATCTGCACTGCCTTCCCCTCCTATAAAATGAATACCCTCCCCCCTAGTCCCTAGTTTAAAGACTCCTCCAACCTTCTAGCCATTTTCTCCCCCAGCACAGCTGCACCCTCCCCATTGAGGTGCAGTCCGTCCCTAGCATAGAACCTGTAGCCAACTGAGAAGTCGGCCCAGTTCTCCAGGAACCCAAACCCCTCCTTCCTACACCAATTCTTGAGCCACTTATTAACCTCCCTAATCTCCCGTTGCCTCTCTGGTGTGGCACGTGGTACAGGCAGTATTTCAGAAAATACCACGTTGGAGGTCCTTGCTTTAAACTTGCAGCCTAATTCCCTGAAATCGTCTTTAAGGACCTTCCACCTACCTCTAACTTTGTCATTTGTGCCAATGTGCACCATGACCGCTGGGTCCTCACCAGCCCCTCCCAGTAATCTGTCAACCCGATCAGCGATGTGTCGGACTCGAGCGCCAGGTAGGCAGCACACTGTTCGACGATCCCTGTCTTTGTGACAGATTGCCCTATCTGTTCCCCTAATAATTGAGTCCCCCACTACCAGCACCTGTCTGGCCTGCCCTGCTCTCCTAATTCCCCCCTTACTGGAGCAGACACTCCCCCGGCTTTCAGAGGACATGCCTGGCTGCAGCAGTGCTACCCCTGTACTGACAACCCCCTCATCTGCCAACTTTGCAAACTTATTGGGGTGTGCCAGATCAGGACTAGCCTCCCTGGTGCTCTTCCCTCTACCCCGCTTTCTAACTGTCACCCAGCTTCCTACTTCAGTGTCCTGCAGCTCCACCCTAGCATCCCCCCCCTCATCTATCCCATTGAGCGTCTGCTCAGTGAGCAGAAGACTCCTTTCCATATTGTCTATGGATCTCAGTGTTGCCAGCTGCACATTTAGATCCAGTATCTGGGCTTCCAAATGCACAACGTGCTCACATCTCGCACAGCAGTATGCACCCTCGACCGGCTGTTCAAGGACTGCATACATGTGGCAAGATGTACACTGGATGGCATTGGCAATAGTGGAGCACATTCCTAATGGGGATTTCACCAGACAGCAAAGATAAGTAAAAATAAATAAAAAGTATTCATAAAATATAACAGCAATTCAGTAATTCCTCCCTTGGAAACTCCCTGAATCCAAAGTCACTGAATCTCAAGTCACACTTACCACCGATCGCACTTGCGCACCGGTCACACTCAGCTCGCTCACACTCGCTGAAGCAGAAGATTTAAAGAGAGATTTTTTTTTTTTTTTCCTCCTTCAACAGAAAATCACCCTGCTGCTCAAATGCACTTCCAAAAAGTCTAACTGACATATACAGTATATCTATATATAGATACTGTATATATATGTATATATATATATATATATATATATATACACTGTGTGCAGAATTATTAGGCAAGTTATATTTGAGAGGATTCTTTTTATTATTGAACAACTATGTTCTCAATCAACCCCAAAGACTCATAAATATCAAAGCTTAATATTTTTGGAAGTTGGAGTGGTTTTTTTTTAGATTTGGCTATCTTAGGAGGATATCTGTTTGTGTAGGTCACTATTACTGTGTAGAATTATTAGGCAACTTAATAAAAAACAAATATATACCCATCTCGCTTGTTTATTTTCACCAGGTAAACCAATATAACAACACAAAATTTAGAAATAAACATTTCTGACATTCTAAAACAAAAAAAAAAATCAGTGACCGATATAGCCACCTTTCTTTACGATGACACTCAGAAGCCTTCCATCCATAGATTGTCAGTTGCTTGATCTGTTTACGATCAACATTGCATGCAGCAGCCACCACAGCTTTCCAGACACTGTTCCGAGAGGTGTACTGTTTTCCCTCCCTGTAGATCTCACATTTTATGAGGGACCACAGGTTCTATGGGGTTCAAATCAGGTGAACAAGGGGGCCATGTCATTATTTTTTCTTCTTTTAGACCTTTACTGGCCAGCCACGCTCTGGAGTATTTGGATGCATGTGATGGGGCATTGTCCTGCATGAAAATCATGTTTTTCTTGAACTATATCGACTTCTTCCTGTACCACTGCTTGAAGAAGGTGTCTTCCAGAAACTGGCAGTAGGTCTGGGAGTTGATCTTCACTCCATCCTCAACCCGAAAAGGTCCCACAAGTTCATCTTTGATGATGCCAGCCCATACCAGTACCCCACCTCCACCTTGCTGGCGTCTGAGTCGGAGTGGAGCTCTCTGCCCTTTACTGATCCAGCCTCGGCCCATCCATCTGGCCCATCAAGAGTCACTCTCATTTCATCAGTCCATAAAACCTTAGAAAAATCAGTCTTAACATATTTCTTGGCCCAGTCTTGATGTTTTATCTTATGTTTCTTGTTCAAAGGTGGTCGTTTTTCAGCCTTCCTTACCTTGGCCATGTCCCTGAGTATGGCACACCTTGTGCTTTTTGATACTCCAGTAACGTTGCAGCTTTGAAATATGACAAAACTGGTGGCAAATGGCATCTTGGCAGCTTCACGCTTGATTTTCCTCAATTCATGGCAGTTATTTTGCGCCATTTTTTATCAACACGCTTCTTGCGACCCTGTTTACTATTTGCCATGAAACGCTTGATTGTTCAGTGATCACGCTTCAAAAGTTTGGCAGTTTCAAGACTGCTGCATCCCTCTGCAAGACATCTCACAATTTTTGACTTTTCAGAGTCCGTCAAATCTCTCTTCTGAGCCATTTTGCCAAAGGAAAGGAAGTTTCCTAATAATTAAGCACACCTTATATAGGGTGTTGATGTCATTAGACCACACCCCTTCTCATTACAGAGATGCAAATCACCTGATTTACATAATTGGCAGTTGGCTTTCAAGCCTATACAGCTTGGAGTAGGACAACATGTCTAAAAAGGATGATGTGATCAAAATACTCATTTGCCTAATAATTCTGCACACAGTGTACTGTATATACACACACCTATTCTATGAGTATATATCTATTCTTTTTTAACCTAGCAGTGTGATTTTACTGTACACCGCACTGAATTGCAGGCTTTTCAAAGGACACCAATGCATTTTTCTTGCAAGTGACATGCATGGTTCGTGTGGTGTCTGGTTTTTTTTCGCACCCGTAGACTTGCATTGGCAAGACTCGGCCAATATATGCCTACAATCTTAGGCTACTTTCACACATCAGTTGTTTTGTGTCAGGCATAATCCGTCGTATGCCTGATAGGACGGATCCGGGGCTGATTTTGAAAAAACTCATGCAACTGATCAGTTTTCTTGCCGGATCTGACCTGACCCTTTCAACCCGGAAAAAGAAAGTTTCTATGTGGAAAATGCAGGTACGCATGTCCGGACCGAGAGAGAGAGAGAGACCTTGATTTCCAGAATCCGGATCAGTCTTTTGACGGATTGCACAAAAGACTGGTCCGGCTCCATAGACTTGTATTATTCGACGCTTCAGGCACTATCAGGCGGCTCCGGAAAAAAACAAAAACGTTGCAGTCAGAATGTACATTTCCGCCGGATCCGGACAAAAACGGATGCAACGCAATGACATCAGGCACGATCCGGCGCTAATGAAAGTCAATGCCAAAAAAACGCATCCGGTACCGGATGCGTTTTTTTAAAAACACGCCGGATCGCGCCTGACGTCAATAAAACGGATGTGCGAAAGCAGCTTTACCGTGCTGTGATTTCACTTGCATGTATAATACGGCCAAGGAAAAAAAAATGGTGATGGGAGCTGCCCCATAGATTTTCAGTGTTCCGAGTGCTATGTGATGTTTTCACTAGTCCATATTTCTCTCTAGTGTGACCCCGGCCTAAGACTGAGATTACATGACTAATGCAGATATTATTTTCATATGTAATATACAATCGCACTGCTATATCTAAAAGCTGATACTAAAATAAAGTAACACACTGCAATACTTCAGTGGAACAGAAATATCTGGTTGTGTTTTTCCATAAGCAGATCCAGCATTATCAATCAATAATAATAATCGCATGCACAAATCTAGAGCCACAGTGCACACATGCTTGCAGCTGCACCCCCTTATCAGGCTTTTCATGCAGTGTGAACATGGCACAGACCTGTTTTCATTACACGGATGAATGCATTGTTGGCTGCCTAGCCTATGCATGTTAGTGTAGCGTTTAACCCTCAGCTGCCCACAAGCTGGGGATCTGGGAAGCCACCAGTCTGCTCTGCTGCTGCAGATCGCGTGTGTACGGGGTGTGATAATGAATGACCATTCATTTTTTGACGCGGTGATTTCTCCTTAAGGTGTGGGTGGAGCATGTAGTAGACAGAAGGCATCATAAGGGTAGTTGTGGTGTGAGCAGCCAATCAGAACGGGTCCACCGGAATCCAACATACCCCAAGTGTAGCAGAGGCAGAAGTGAGCGGGAGAGGAAGCTGCATAGCACAGGACCAGCCCTTCATCAGGACCATCTCAGGTAAAGGACAAGGCTCACCTGTCCTGTGCATTCAGCAGCACTGAGGAGCTGTCCCTGCTGGACTGCTGAGAAAAACAAAGACGGTAGTGCCACCTGCTCCCCATCACTCAGCTCAGTATCTCTGCGCGGGTCCTAGGGGCTATCCTGCGACACCTCACTGTGCTAGCCTCAATGTGCGGCCGCTGAGCGCTGTCCTTCAGCACCACACGCCGCTCTGTCCTGTCTCTGTGACCAGCTGTCCCTAGCTTCTACCCAACCCTCAGTCCTATCGGTATGGAGTAGTGGGAGCTGCACTCTGATACATATATCTACTGAGATCTGTCCTCCAGCATCACACAATCACTCTGATAATATATGTACTGAGATCTGTCCTCCAGCATCACACAGCACTCTGATATATATATGTACTGAGATCTGTCCTCCAGCATCACACAGCACTCTGATATATATATGTACTGAGATCTGTCCTCCAGCATCACACAGCACTCTGAACATATATGTACTGAGATCTGTCCTCCAGCATCACACACACTCTGACACATATATGTACTGAGATCTGTCCTCCAGCATCACACAGCACTCTGATACATATATGTACTGAGATCTGTCCTCCAGCATCACACAGCACTCTGATACATATATGTACTGAGATCTGTCCTCCAGCACACACAGCACTCTGATATATATATGTACTGAGATCTGTCCTCCAGCATCACACAGCACTCTGATACATATATGTACTGAGATCTGTCCTCCAGCATCACACAGCACTCTGATACATATATGTACTGAGATCTGTCCTCCAGCATCACACAGCACTCTGAACATATATGTACTGAGATCTGTCCTCCAGCATCACACAGCACTCTGACACATATATGTACTGAGATCTGTCCTCCAGCATCACACAGCACTCTGACACATATATGTACTGAGATCTGTCCTCCAGCATCACACAGCACTCTGATACATATATGTACTGAGATCGTCCTCCAGCATCACACAGCACTCTGATACATATATGTACTGAGATCTGTCCTCCAGCATCACACATCACTCTGATAATATATGTACTGAGATCTGTCCTCCAGCATCACACAGCACTCTGATATATATATGTACTGAGATCTGTCCTCCAGCATCACACAGCACTCTGAACATATATGTACTGAGATCTGTCCTCCAGCATCACACAGCACTCTGATACATATATGTACTGAGATCTGTCCTCCAGCATCACACAGCACTCTGATAATATATGTACTGAGATCTGTCCTCCAGCATCACACAGCACTCTGATAATATATGTACTGAGATCTGTCTCCAGATCACACAGCACTCTGATAATATATGTACTGAGATCTGTCCTCCGCATCACACAGCACTCTGATATATATATGTACTGAGATCTGTCCTCCAGCATCACACAGCACTCTGAACTATATGTACTGATCGTCCTCCAGCATCACAAGCTCTGAACATATATGTACTGAGATCTGTCCTCAGCATCACACACACTCTGATACATATATGTACTGAGATCTGTCCTCACATCACACAGCACTCTGAAATATATGTACTGAGATCTGTCCTCCAGCATCACACAGCACTCTGATAATATATGTATGATTGTCCTCGCATCACAGCCTCTGTAATTATGTACTGAGATCTGTCCTCCAGATCACACAGCACTCTGAACATATATGTACTGAGATCTGTCTCCAGCATCACACAGCACTCTGATTATTTGTACTGAATCTTCCTCCACATCAAAGCACTTGATAATATACTGAACTGTCCTCCAGCATCACACAGCACTCTATACATAATTACTAACGTCCTCGCATCACACACACTCTGATATTATGTATGAATCTGTCTCCGCTCACACAGCCTCTAAATATATGTAGAGATTGTCTCCAGCATCACACACACTCTGAATATATGTACTGAGTCTTCCTCCAGCATACACGCACTTGATTATTACTGAGATCGTCCTCCGCTCAACGCACTCTACATATATGTACTAATCTGTCTCCAGCATCACACAGCCTCAATATATGTACTGAGATCTGTCCCCGCTCACACAGCACTGATATATAAACTCCCCCATCACACATATATATTATCCCCCCACACCTGAATATTTACTAATCTGCTCATAACACACTAAATACAATCCCCACATCACCACTCTGATATATATACAATCTCTCACATCCACGATCTAAACACTCCTCACATCAACACATCTATATAAATGAATCTGCTCCAGCATCAACAGCACTCTAACTATATGTCTGAATCTCCTCCCTCACACACACTCTGTACATATATTACTGAACTCCCCAGCACACACGCACTTAATATTACAATGTCCTCCAGCATCCACAGCACTTGAAATAATTAAATCTGTCCTCCTACCACCTACATTACTGACCTCCATAAAACTAAATATTATGAATCTCCTCCAGCATCACACAGCACTTGATACATATAGTACTGATTGTCCTCCCATCACACAGCACTCGAACATATATGTATGACTGTCCTCCGCACACCACACTCTAAAATATGTACTAGATCTGTCTCCACCACACAGCACTCTGATACATATATGTACTAATCTGTCCTCCGCATCACACAGCACTCTGAACATATATGTACTGAATCTGTCCCCAGCACACACAGCACTCTGAACATAATTACTGAGATCTTCCTCCAGCATCAACACACTCGATAATATATTACTGAGATCTGTCCTCCAGCATCACACAGCCTCTGATATATATGTACTGAGATCTGTCCTCCAGCACACACAGCACTCTGAAATATATGTACTGGATCTGTCCTCCAGCATAACAGCACTCTGATAATTATGTACTGAGATCGTCCTCCAGCATCACACAGCACTCTGAACATATATGTACTGAGATCTGTCCTCCAGCATCACACAGCACTCTGATACATATATGTACTGAGATCTGTCCTCCAGCATCACACAGCACTCTGATACATATATGTACTGAGATCTGTCGGGGGGGGGGGGGGGGGGGGGGGGGGGGGGGGGGGGGGGGGGGGGGGGGGGGGGGGGGGGGGGAACATATATGTACTGAGATCTGTCCTCCAGCATCACACAGCACTCTGATATATATATGTATGAGATCTGTCCTCCAGCATCACACAGCACTCTGTACATATATGTACTGAGATCTGTCCTCCGCATCACACAGCACTCTGATAATATATGTACTGAGATTGTCTCCAGCATCACACAGCACTTGATAATTATGTACTGAGATCTGTCCTCCAGCATCACACAGCACTCTGACATATATGTACTGAGATCTGTCCTCCAGCATCACACAGCACTCTGATACATATATGTATGAGATCTGTCTCCAGCATCACACAGCACTCTGATACATATATGTACTGAGATCTGTCCTCCAGCATCACACAGCACTCTGAACATATATGTACTGAGATCTGTCCTCCAGCATCACACAGCACTCTGAAATATATGTACTGAGATCTGTCCTCCAGCATCACACAGCACTCTGATAATATATGTACTGAGATCTGTCCTCCAGCATCACACAGCACTCTGATAATATATGTACTGAGATCTGTCCTCCAGCATCACACAGCACTCTGATATATATATGTACTGAGATCTGTCCTCCAGCATCACACAGCACTCTGATACTATTATGTACTGAGATCTGTCCTCCAGCATCACACAGCACTCTGATACATATATGTACTGAGATCTGTCCTCCAGCATCACACAGCACTCTGATACATATATGTACTGAGATCTGTCCTCCAGCATCACACAGCACTCTGATATATATGTACTGAGATCTGTCCTCGCTCACACAGCATCTGATACATATAGTACTGAGATCTGTCCTCAGCATCACACAGCATTACAATATTGTACTGAGATCTGTCCTCCAGCATCACCAGCCTCTGATACATATATGTATGAGATCTGTCCTCAGCATCACACAGCACTCTGAACATATATGTACTGAGATCTGTCCTCCGCATCACACAGCACTCTGATAATATATGTACTGAGATCTGTCTCCAGCATCACACAGCACTGAAATATATGTACTGAGATCTGTCCTCCAGCATCACACAGCACTCTGATACATATATGTCTGAGATCTGTCCTCCAGCATCACACGCACTTGATACTATATGTACTGAGATCTGTCCTCCAGCATCACACAGCACTCTGATACATATATGTACTGAGATCTGTCCTCCAGCATCACACAGCACTCTGAACATATATGTACTGAATCTGTCCTCCAGCATCACACAGCACTCTGATATATATGTACTGAGATCTGTCCTCCAGCATCACACAGCACTCTGAACTATATGTACTGAGATCTGTCCTCCAGATCACACAGCACTCTGATACATATATGTACTGAGATCTGTCCTCCAGCATCACACGCACTCTGAACTATATGTACTGAGATCTGTCCTCCAGCATCACACAGCACTCTGATACATATATGTACTGAGATCTGTCCTCCAGCATCACACGCACTCTGATAATATATGTACTGAGATCTGTCCTCCAGCATCACACAGCACTCTGAACATATATGTACTGAGATTGTCCTCCAGCATCACACAGCACTCTGATATTATATGTACTGAGATCTGTCCCCAGCATCAACAGCACTCTGAACATATATGTACTGAGATCTGTCTCACATCACACAGCACTCTGATAATATATGTACTGGATCTGTCCTCCAGCATCACACAGCACTCTGATAATATATGTACTGAATCTGTCCTCCAGCATCACAGCACTTGATACATATATGTACGAGATCTGTCCTCCAGCATCACACAGCCTCTGATTATATGTACTGAGATCTGTCCTCCAGCATCACACAGCACTCTGATACATATATGTACTGAGATCTGTCCTCCAGCATCACACAGCACTCTGAACATATATTACTGAGATCTGTCCTCCAGCATCACACAGCACTCTGAACATATATGTACTGAGATCTGTCCTCCAGCATCACACAGCACTCTGATACATATATGTACTGAGATCTGTCCTCCAGCATCACACAGCACCTGAATAATATGTACTGAGATCTGTCCTCCGCATCACACAGCACTCTGATAATTATGTACTGAGATCTGTCCTCCAGCATCACACAGCACTCTGAACATATATGTACTGAGATCTGTCCCAGCATCACACAGCACTCTGACATATATGTACTGAGATCTGTCTCCAGCATCACACAGCACTCTGAACATATATGTACTGAGATCTGTCCTCCAGCATCACACAGCACTCTGAACAATATGTACTGAGATCTGTCCTCCAGCATCACACAGCACTCTGAACATATATGTACTGAGATCTGTCCTCCAGCATCACACAGCACTCTGATACATATATGTACTGAGATCTGTCCTCCAGCATCACACAGCACTCTGAACATATATGTATGAGATCTGTCCTCCAGCATCACACAGCACTCTGAACATATATGTACTGAGATCTGTCCTCAGCATCACACAGCACTCTGAACATATATGTACTGAGATCTGTCCTCCAGCATCACACAGCATTGAACATATATGTATGAGATCTGTCTCCAGCATCACACAGCACTCTGAACATATATGTACTGAGATCTGTCCTCCAGCATCACACAGCACTCTGATACATATATGTACTGAGATCTGTCCTCCAGCATCACACAGCACTCTGATCATATATGTACTGAGATCTGTCCTCCAGCATCACACAGCACTCTGATAATATTATGTACTGAGATCTGTCCTCCAGCATCACACAGCACTCTGAACATATATGTACTGAGATCTGTCCTCCAGCATCACACAGCACTCTGATACATATATGTACTGAGATCTGTCCTCCAGCATCACACAGCACTCTGATACATATATGTACTGAGATCTGTCCTCCAGCATCACACAGCACTCTGATAATATATGTACTGAGATCTGTCCTCCAGCATCACACAGCACTCTGATACATATATGTACTGAGATCTGTCCTCCAGCATCACACAGCACTCTGATACATATATGTACTGAGATCTGTCCTCCAGCATCACACAGCACTCTGATACATATATGTACTGAGATCTGTCCTCCAGCATCACACAGCACTCTGATACATATATGTACTGAGATCTGTCCTCCAGCATCACACAGCACTCTGATACATATATGTACTGAGATCTGTCCTCCAGCATCACACAGCACTCTGATAATATATGTACTGAGATCTGTCCTCCAGCATCACACAGCACTCTGATACATATATGTACTGAGACTTCCTCCGATCAACACTCTGACATAATGACGAGACGCTCAGCTCAGATACATATATGTACTGAGATCTGTCCTCCAGCATCACACAGCACTCTGATACTATATATGTACTGAGATCTGTCCTCCAGCATCACACAGCACTCTGATACATATATGTACTGAGATCTGTCCTCCAGCATCACACAGCACTCTGATAATATATGTACTGAGATCTGTCCTCCAGCATCACACAGCACTCTGATACATATATGTACTGAGATCTGTCCTCCAGCATCACACAGCACTCTGATACATATATGTACTGAGATCTGTCCTCCAGCATCACACAGCACTCTGATACATATATGTACTGAGATCTGTCCTCCAGCATCACACAGCACTCTGATACATATATGTACTGAGATCTGTCCTCCAGCATCACACAGCACTCTGATACATATATGTACTGAGATCTGTCCTCCAGCATCACACAGCACTCTGATACATATATGTACTGAGATCTGTCCTCCAGCATCACACAGCACTCTGATATATATATGTACTGAGATCTGTCCTCCAGCATCACACAGCACTCTGATACATATATGTACTGAGATCTGTCCTCCAGCATCACACAGCACTCTGATACATATAGTACTGAGAATCTGTCCTCCAGCATCACACAGCACTCTGATACATATATATGTACTGAGATCTGTCCTCCAGCATCACACAGCACTCTGATAATATATGTACTGAGATCTGTCCTCCAGCATCACACAGCACTCTGATACATATATGTACTGAGATCTGTCCTCCAGCATCACACAGCACTCTGATACTATATGTACTGAGATCTGTCCTCCAGCATCACACAGCACTCTGATCTAATATATGTACTGAGATCTGTCCTCCAGCATCACAACAGCACTCTGAACATATATGTACTGAGATCTGTCCTCCAGCATCACACAGCACTCTGATACATATATGTACTGAGATCTGTCCTCCCGCATCACACAGCACTCTGATACATATATGTACTGAGATCTGTCCTCCAGCATCACACAGCACTCTGATACATATATATACTGAGATCTGTCCTCCAGCATCACACAGCACTCTGATACATATATGTACTGAGATCTGTCCTCCAGCATCACACAGCACTCTGACACATTATATGTACTGAGATCTGTCCTCCAGCATCACACAGCACTCTGATACATATATGTACTGAGATCTGTCCTCCCAGCATCACACAGCACTCTGATACATATATGTACTGAGATCTGTCCTCCAGCATCACACAGCACTCTGATAATATATGTACTGAGATCTGTCCTCCAGCATCACACAGCACTCTGATACATATATGTACTGAGATTGTCCTCCAGCATCACACAGCACTCTGACACATATATGTACTGAGATCTGTCCTCCAGCATCACACAGCACTCTGATACATATATGTACTGAGATCTGTCCTCCAGCATCACACAGCACTCTGATACATATATGTACTGAGATCTGTCCTCCAGCATCACACATGCACTCTGATATATATATGTACTGAGATCTGTCCTCCAGCATCACACAGCACTCTGATACATATATGTACTGAGATCTGTCCTCCAGCATCACACAGCACTCTGATATATATATGTACTGAGATCTGTCCTCCAGCATCACACAGCACTCTGATAATATATATGTACTGAGTCTGTCCTCCAGCATCACACAGCACTCTGATACATATATGTACTGAGATCTGTCCTCCAGCATCACACAGCACTCTGATAATATATGTACTGAGATCTGTCCTCCAGCATCACACAGCACTCTGATATATATGTACTGAGATCTGTCCTCCAGCATCACACAGCACTCTGATACATATATGTACTGAGATCTGTCCTCCAGCATCACACAGCACTCTGACACATATATGTACTGAGATCTGTCCTCCAGCATCACACAGCACTCTGACACATATATGTACTGAGATCTGTCCTCCAGCATCACACAGCACTCTGATATATATATGTACTGAGATCTGTCCTCCAGCATCACACAGCACTCTGACACATATATGTACTGAGATCTGTCCTCCAGCATCACACAGCACTCTGACACATATATGTACTGAAATCTGTCCTCCAGCATCACACAGCACTCTGACACATATATGTACTGAGATCTGTCCTCCAGCATCACACAGCACTCTGATACATATATGTACTGAGATCTGTCCTCCAGCATCACACAGCACTCTGATACATATATGTACTGAGATCTGTCCTCCAGCATCACACAGCACTCTGATAATATATGTACTGAGATCTGTCCTCCAGCATCACACAGCACTCTGATACATATATGTACTGAGATCTGTCCTCCAGCATCACACAGCACTCTGATACATATATGTACTGAGATCTGTCCTCCAGCATCACACAGCACTCTGATACATATATGTACTGAGATCTGTCCTCCAGCATCACACAGCACTCTGATACATATATGTACTGAGATCTGTCCTCCAGCATCACACAGCACTCTGATACATATATGTACTGAGATCTGTCCTCCAGCATCACACAGCACTCTGACACATATATGTACTGAGATCTGTCCTCCAGCATCACACAGCACTCTGATACTATATATGTACTGAGATCTGTCCTCCAGCATCACACAGCACTCTGATACATATATGTACTGAGATCTGTCCTCCAGCATCACACAGCACTCTGATACATATTACTGAGATCTGTCCTCCAGCATCACACAGCACTCTGATACATATATGTACTGAGATCTGTCCTCCAGCATCACACAGCACTCTGACACATATATGTACTGAGATCTGTCCTCCAGCATCACACAGCACTCTGACACATATATGTACTGAGATCTGTCCTCCAGCATCACACAGCACTCTGATAATATATGTACTGAGATCTGTCCTCCAGCATCACACAGCACTCTGATACATATATGTACTGAGATCTGTCCTCCAGCATCACACAGCACTCTGATACATATATGTACTGAGATCTGTCCTCCAGCATCACACAGCACTCTGATACATATATGTACTGAGATCTGTCCTCCAGCATCACACAGCACTCTGATACATATATGTACTGAGATCTGTCCTCCAGCATCAACACAGCACTCTGATACATATATGTACTGAGATCTGTCCTCCAGCATCACACAGCACTCTGATACATATATGTACTGAGATCTGTCCTCCAGCATCACACAGCACTCTGATACATATATGTACTGAGATCTGTCCTCCAGCATCACACAGCACTCTGATACATATATGTACTGAGATCTGTCCTCCAGCATCACACAGCACTCTGATACATATATGTACTGAAATCTGTCCTCCAGCATCACACAGCACTCTGACACATATATGTACTGAGATCTGTCCTCCAGCATCACACAGCACTCTGACTACATATATGTACTGAGATCTGTCCTCCAGCATCACACAGCACTCTGATACATATATGTACTGAGATCTGTCCTCCAGCATCACACAGCACTCTGATATATATATGTACTGAGATCTGTCCTCCAGCATCACACAGCACTCTGATACATATATGTACTGAGATCTGTCCTCCAGCATCACACAGCACTCTGATACATATATGTACTGAGATCTGTCCTCCAGCATCACACAGCACTCTGACACATATATGTACTGAGATCTGTCCTCCAGCATCACACAGCACTCTGATACATTTGTCTCGACCCGCCACCACAATTGTGGATTACCAGGGCAATGGGGTACTCAGAGCCGAGCCCATGGAAGTCTATGGGGTTTGTCACAGGTAGCGGTGGCTCGGTCTGTGGCCCTGGCTTTCAGGCGTATGTTGGGGGAATATTTACAGGGGATATTTTATATACAGTTCGTGACGTCACCTGTAGTCTTCTGGTAATTTATACCAGCGCTGCTGTAGATCTCTGAGGGGATGGTGAGGCAGCTAGATGTCGGGTCCCCTACAGGTGGGACTGGTCCCTCAAAGTCTATGAAGTTGTGAAGTCGGGTGCAGATAAATAACACAGTCTCACACGGTCAGCGTCTTTCCATACCTTTACTTGTAAGATGTTCAGGCAGGTCCCAGGGAGGCTGATCCAAGGAGAGTGTATTTTGAGACAGCAGCTGGACAAGTTAGGGGCCTCCTTTACTTTCAATACAATGAGTACAACCAGCCTGAAGCGTAGTTCCCTCAATAACTCCAGCTAATCCATAGCTGTACTGCCCAGTCAGTTTTGTGGTAGGAGCCTTCCTGCGAGAGAGCTGAATTCTTATCTTGTCGTGCACTGACTCAAAGTCTTCACTCCCCCTGACCCCAGTTACGTACTGACTATATGGGGCTGTTTGCCGCGACCTAAGGTCCGGTAAATCCCTGGTTTTCTTACCACTATGCTTGAAGCTAATAGTGATCCTTCGGTCCCCAGTGACCGGTTGCAATGTGCAGGACTTCTTCAATCCAAACGCACCTTTCCAATAATCTGTCCACTGTGCCTTTCGCCTTGTCCTCGCTGGTAGCATAAGCACTCACACTTGCATAAAGTCGGGTAGTCACTTCCTTCATTCACTTCTACGAAGTTAGTTACAGATTCTCAGTTATCAATAGGCAGGAGCACGTCTCTGAACCTTTCACTGTCCTTTAGACAGGTGACTGAAGTCTTTCTGCACTAAGCTTCTTCTTTCTTCAATGTATTCAGGTGAGGTACAGCTCTGACTAGGCTGAGGTGAATTAGACCACCTGTACTAGCCTCCACTTTCTGAACTGAAGATGAGCTGGCTCGACGGCTTCCTCCCTCCAGCTAACTCAGACGTCCTCTCTGTCCGAAGACAGGAAACAGAACTCCTCTCTCTAAAATCACTCAACCAATATACACCCTGACCACTCCCTAACGAGTAACTACACTACCCTAAGGGTGTGTCTAGTGTATGTTGAGTGAATGGATATTGAGCATTAAACTGCTGTCTCGCCACACACTCTCCAGGGTACTGCGTGTGCCTAACACCAGGGCTACACATTCCCCCATGGTAAAAGACAGCACTCCCGGGCTGTAAAATACAAAAGAGACATTTTGTTTATGCAATAAACATTAAACAATAAACAGTAATTCGTCCCATCCGGGAGGTGAGGATATCTTGAACGTTGCGATAAAACATTATAGAAAAATACAAATATTAAATAGCATTCAATAAATATACAGTATTCTTGTGAAGGACCCGCACCAAACCTTCAACGTGGGTCCTGGGTGGGCTGCAGGACATCCGAATGCAGACCTCACTCAGTGCCACACCACACGGGTTTTTGTATTCAGAGGTAGTTGTGCTGGTTTTATGTAAAACCAAGATAAAGCACCGAAGCGCAACTATATACAAATAAGTTCTGGGTTGGCACAGTCCTCAACCTCAAAGTCCATTGTAAAACAAGACACAGATATAAATCACATTTACATAATACTAAAGTGCAAACTTTTTCTCTTTTTACCCAGCCGGGCATTCTACTGTTAGAAATAATATATGCTTATATACGTTATACTCTTCAACTTGTGCAAAACTTTATAAAACATTCTCAAACTTTCTACAATATTACTTATGGTAGACCCTATATGGATCTCACCGATTCTTCTTTACTATTTATTCATTTTCAAATACACTTTCCACCCCGGGGGCTGGAACAATGCAATGGGCCCTAGATCCCAGAACTAACAGGTCGTGACCTGCTATTGGGGTTTGAGTCGCCACAGTCTTTGTGCGAACCACTAGGGGCGCAACGGGTACATTCTCCTCACGAGACACCGATTGCGTTTCAATCACAGTTAACGATATGGACCGTGTCATGGATTGCGATTGAGACTGGGTCGCATGTTGCGATATAGATGCTGCTTTAATTTGCGATGAACTTGCAGGGGGCGATGCTGGGGCACGGCCGGATACTGCTTGAGCTGGAGACGGGACGCTGCGGTAGTGGTGACGTTACCTGCGTCGGGACGGGGTCACGGACGATGGTGACGTTAAGGGCATACCATCCCTTCATTCCCCAGTGCCGTGTATACGTGACAATGTCTCCATTTACTAAGTCCCTCCCGGGATGGCCTTGCGGTAGGTGGGATTCTACGTCCCTGCGACTAACAAAGACCCCTGGGTAGAGGCCCGGTTCACGGATGAAGCCCCAGCCCTTCCGGAGCTGGAACTCAGTCACACACCCCTGCCGCCGCGGTTCCCTCAGGGTACCTTTCTCTCTCCGGACACTCTCCTTGTCCGCGATCAGCTCTGCATGTTGTCGCTGACGGTTCCGCTGAGCTTCCCGCTCTTCCTCCTGCTGGCGTTTCTGCTTCTCCTCACGACGCTGCCACTCATATTCCCACTGGGCGGTATAGGCGACGTCATCCAGGCGCGCCATCTCGTCCCAGTCGACGTCTGGTAACGACGGACAGGACCCCTCCGGTGTCCCTGCCGGGGACCGATCATCTGCTGCAGCCTCCTGGCCGGGCGGGCGTTCCGGAACTGGCGATACCTCCTCAACCTCCTTCGCCTCCACCGCTTCACCGGTGGGATCAGGATCGGTACTTTCGGGGGCAGCCTCCGGTTGCTCCTTCGCCTTGGGCAGCAGAATCTTCGGTAACTCGAATCGTGGGGGGTCGTTGAGGGGAGAGATCACCGCGTCCCACAGCCTCCGCTGCTCCAGGGTACGCCGGCGTCTCTCGATCTCTTCAAATCCAGGTTGGTGCTGGACCATCTTCTTCAGGCGTGCATTTTCTTCCTGAATTTCTAGCAACGCCTGCTGCAGGTGCAGGACCACGGATAACTCCGGTGCTGGTGGCAGCTTGGCTGGGGCACGGGGCCTGCCTTCCTCCGCTTCCCTGCTCGGCTGCACACGTCCTGCTTCCATGATGTTCCAGAAGATTCTTTCTTCTTCCTCCAGAGACATCCGGTCTCTTCCGTGGAGGCGGGGTTTGTGTCTCCTCCTCCTCGCAGGGAAGGTGAAGAGGAGGCGGACCTCCTTTGCTGTAGGGCAGGATCGCATGTTGTAATAGCACTTTGAGAGGGCAGGCATTTTCTTTGCGCCACAGGGGGGTACACGCCCACGAAGGTACGCCCACCTTCTTCTCCAGCGCCTGAGGGCGCGAATATGGCGACAAAATGGCGATTTTGGCGCCAAAAGTGCAAACAGTCCTTTTCACAAAAACAATTCCATAGGCACACAGGGCTCGCAATTTTGCGAGTTTCGCATCCTGTTCGTGACGCCAATTTGTCTCGACCCGCCACCACAATTGTGGATTACCAGGGCAATGGGGTACTCAGAGCCGAGCCCTGGAAGTCTATGGGGTTTGTCACAGGTAGCGGTGGCTCGGTCTGTGGCCCTGGCGGTCAGGCGTATGTTGGGGGAATATTTACAGGGGATATATTTATATACAGTTCGTGACGCCACCTGTAGTCTTCTGGTAATTTATACCAGCGCTGCTGTAGATCTCTGAGGGGATGGTGAGGCAGCTAGATGTCGGGTCCCCTACAGGTGGGACTGGTCCCTCAAAGTCTATGAAGTTAGTGAAGTCGGTGCAGATAAATAACACAGTCTCACACGGTCAGCGTCTTTCCATACCTTTACTTGTAAGATGTTCAGGCAGGTCCCAGGGAGGCTGATCCAAGGAGAGTGTATTTTGAGACAGCAGCTGGACAAGTTAGGGGCCTCCTTTACTTTCAACACAATGAGTACAACCAGCCTGAAGCGTAGTTCCCTCAATAACTCCAGCTAATCCATAGCTGTACTGCCCAGTCAGTTTTGGGGTAGGAGCCTTCCTGCGAGAGAGCTGAATTCTTATCTTGTCGTGCACTGACTCAAAGTCTTCACTCCCCCTGACCCCAGTTACGTACTGACTATATGGGGCTGTTTGCCGCGACCTAAGGTCCGGTAAATCCCTGGTTTTCTTACCACTATGCTTGAAGCAATAGTGATCCTTCGGTCCCCAGTGACCGGTTGCAATGTGCAGGACTTCTTCAATCCAAACGCACTTTCCAATAATCTTCCACTGTGCCTTTCGCCTTGTCCTCGCTGGTAGCATAAGCACTCACACTTGCATAAAGTCGGGTAGTCACTTCCTTCATTCACTTTCTACGAAGTTAGTTACAGATTCTCAGTTATCAATAGGCAGGAGCACGTCTCTGAACCTTTCACTGTCCTTTAGACAGGTGACTGAAGTCTTTCTGCACTAAGCTTCTTCTTTCTTCAATGTATTCAGGTGAGGTACAGCTCTGACTAGGCTGAGGTGAATTAGACCACCTGTACTAGCCTCCACTTTCTGAACTGATGATGAGCTGGCTCGACAGCTTCCTCCCTCCAGCTAGACTCCAGACGTCCTCTCTGTCCGAAGACAGGAAACAGAACTCACTCTTCTAAAATCACTCAACCAATATACACCCTGACCACTCCCTAACGAGTAACTACACTACCCTAAGGGTGTGTCTAGTGTATGTTGAGTGAATGGATATTGAGCATTAAACTGCTGTCTCCCACACACTCTCCAGGGTACTGCGTGTGCCTAACACCAGGGCTACACACATATATGTACTGAATCTGTCCTCCAGCATCACACAGCACTCTGATACATATATGTACTGAGATCTGTCCTCCAGCATCACACAGCACTCTGATACATATATGTACTGAAATCTGTCCTCCAGCATCACACAGCACTCTGATATATATATGTACTGAGATCTGTCCTCCAGCATCACACAGCACTCTGATACATATATGTACTGAGATCTGTCCTCCAGCATTACACAGCACTCTGATACATATATGTACTGAGATCTGTCCTCCAGCATCACACAGCACTCTGATACATATATGTACTGAGGTCTGTCCTCCAGCATCACACAGCACTCTGATACATATATGTACTGAGATCTGTCCTCCAGCATCACACAGCACTCTGATATATATATGTACTGAGATCTGTCCTCCAGCATCACACAGCACTCTGATACATATATGTACTGAGATCTGTCCTCCAGCATCACACAGCACTCTGATACATATATGTACTGAGATCTGTCCTCCAGCATCACACAGCACTCTGATATATATATGTACTGAGATCTGTCCTCCAGCATCACACAGCACTCTGATACATATATGTACTGAGATCTGTCCTCCAGCATCACACAGCACTCTGACACATATATGTACTGAGATCTGTCCTCCAGCATCACACAGCACTCTGATACATATATGTACTGAGATCTGTCCTCCAGCATCACACAGCACTCTGATATATATATGTACTGAGATTTGTCCTCCAGCATCACACAGCACTCTGATACATATATGTACTGAGATCTGTCCTCCAGCATCACACAGCACTCTGACACATATATGTACTGAGATCTGTCCTCCAGCATCACACAGCACTCTGATATATATATGTACTGAGATCTGTCCTCCAGCATCACACAGCACTCTGATACATATATGTACTGAGATCTGTCCTCCAGCATCACACAGCACTCTGATATATATATATATGTACTGCGATCTGTCCTCCAGCATCACACAGCACTCTGATACATATATGTACTGAGATCTGTCCTCCAGCATCACACAGCACTCTGACACATATATGTACTGAGATCTGTCCTCTAGCATCACACAGCACTCTGACACATATATGTACTGAGATCTGTCCTCCGGCATCACACAGCACTCTGATACATATATGTACTGAGATCTGTCCTCCAGCATCACACAGCACTCTGACACATATATGTACTGAGATCTGTCCTCCAGCATCACACAGCACTCTGACACATATATGTACTGAAATCTGTCCTCCAGCATCACACAGCACTCTGACACATATATGTACTGAGATCTGTCCTCCAGCATCACACAGCACTCTGATACATATATGTACTGAGATCTGTCCTCCAGCATCACACAGCACTCTGATATATATATGTACTGAGATCTGTCCTCCAGCATCACACAGCACTCTGATACATATATGTACTGAGATCTGTCCTCCAGCATCACACAGCACTCTGACACATATATGTACTGAGATCTGTCCTCCAGCATCACACAGCACTCTGATATATATATGTACTGAGATCTGTCCTCCAGCATCACACAGCACTCTGATACATATATGTACTGAGATCTGTCCTCCAGCATCACACAGCACTCTGATACATATATGTACTGAGATCTGTCCTCCAGCATCACACAGCACTCTGATACATATATGTACTGAGATCTGTCCTCCAGCATCACACAGCACTCTGATACATATATGTACTGAGATCTGTCCTCCAGCATCACACAGCACTCTGATACATATATGTACTGAGATCTGTCCTCCAGCATCACACAGCACTCTTATACATATATGTACTGAGATCTGTCCTCCAGCATCACACAGCACTCTGATACATATATGTACTGAGATCTGTCCTCCAGCATCACACAGCACTCTGATACATATGTGTCGACCCGCCACCACAATTGTGGGTTACCAGGGCAATGGGGTACTCAGAGCCGAGCCCGTAGAAGTCTATGGGATTGTCACAGGTAGCGGTGGCTCGGTCTGTGGCCCTAGCGGTCTGGCGTATGTTGGGGAATATTTACAGGGGATAGATATATTTACAGTTCGTGACGCCACCTGTAGTCTTCTGGTAATTTATACCAGCGCTGCTGTAGAGCTCTGAGGGGATGGTGAGGCAGCTAGATGTCGGGTCCCTACAGGTAGGACTCTTCCCTCAGGTCGGTAGTTAGGTAGGGATTGTGCAGGCATGCAATAATAACTCAGTCTCACACGGTCAGCGTCTTTCCATACCTTTACTTGTAAGATGGTAAGGCAGGTCCCAGGGAGGCTGATGGGGTTGATGGAGGATGAGCTTTGAGGCAACGGTTAAGCAAGTTAGGGGCCTCCTTTACTTTCAACACGATGAGTACAACCAGCCTGCAGCGTAGTTCCCTCTATAACTCCAGCTATTCCAAAGCTGTCCTGCCCAGTCAGTTTTGTGGTCGGAGCCTTCCTGTGAGAGAGTTGAATTCCTATCTTGCTGATCAGGCTCAAAGTCTTCACTCCCCTGACCCCAGTTACGTACTGACTATTTTGGGCTGTTTGCCGCGACCTAAGGTCCGGTAAATCTCTGGTTTTCTTACCACTATGCTTGTAGCTAATAGTGATCCTTCGGTCCCCAGTGACCGGTTACAATGTGCAGGACTTCTCCAAGCCAAAAGCACTTTTTAAATATTCCTTCCACTTTGCCCTTCGATTTGCTCGACTCTTAATAGATATCTCCGTCTGTCTTCCAGTGGGGCACAGCTCTGACTAGGCTGAGGTGAACTAGACCACCTGTACTAGCCTCCACTTTCTGAACTGCTAACAGGCTCAGACTGGACACGTCTACTCTGTCCAAGGACAGGAAACTGACTGAAAGAATCACTCCCTTCCACACCCCTGCTGGGTGTGTCAGAAGTGTACGTGATGTTATGAAGAGCCCTTAACTGTTACCTCTCCACTCATCCTCCTGGTACTGTGTACCAGGGCTACACATTCCCCCATGGTAAACGACAGCACTCCCGGGCTGTAAAATATAAAGAGACATTTTTGTTTATGCATTTAACATTAAACATTAATTCGTCCCATCCGGGAGGTAAGGATGTCTTAAACGTTGCGAACAATAACATTATAGAGAAATACAAATATTAAATAAACATGTTCATAAAAATAGACAATATACTTGTGAAGGACCCGCACCAAACCTTCAACGTGGGTCCTGGGTGGGCTGCAGGACATCCAAATGCAGACCTCACTCAGTGCCACACCACACGGGTTTTCTGTTCAGAGGTAAGTCAAGGTTTCATGTGAAACCATTAAAAGGCACCTTAGTGCAACTATTTACAGGATACAGTTTTTGAGCTGGCTCAGTCCTCAGCCTCTGAGTCCATTATAAGACATAATAGGGAAAACACATATATATATATATAGACTTTTTACAGTATTCACATCAATTCGTTATAATCACTGCTGATATCTAATGGGTAACTTCCCTTTGGTGGTTCGCTCTGATCTACGTGGTGTAGCTTCAGGTATATCAAGTTGCGATCTGTCTGCACTGCGTAACGGCAAACTATAGAACTGCCTCAATCTTTCTATGGATCTGGCAAGCGTACTGATGGCTGGGCGGTGTGAGTCAGCTTCACCAGGGGATCCCATAGTATGGGGCGCTGCTTCAGATGATCCTTCTTGAGATTCCATAGGTTGAGGTGTTGCTGGATGGGTAACTCCTGAACGGGCTCAACTGGCACCACGGGCACAACTGGAGGTAGAACTTCCTCTTGTGGCTGATAAAACTGCAACACTGGAATTATCACAGCATCTCCCAGTCGGGGCCAATCCGCAGGAAAATCTCCCAGATCTGTGTGTATGACCTCTTCCTTTCTTTCTCCTTGATTGATGACAGGGTTCTTTTCACAACGCTTTAAGGGTTCTGGACACAATTTCAAATGGTCTCTGGACACAGTGGTTGTTGTTCTTCCTCCGTCCTTACTGACGACACAAACTTTTCTGTTGTCATATTTAGAATCTTGTATGACGTAGGGTTCTTGCTCCCACTGATTATCCAATTTGTGCAACTTCCTTTTTCTTTTTAATACTACCTCTCCAGGCATCAAAGGCTTGGCAGGAGCATTTCTGTTGTAAACATCTTCCTGTTTCTCCCGTGCCTTATTGAGACTTTCCTCCACACAGATTTGTACTCTTTTGTATTGCTCTTGCCGATTGATGTCCCAGTTTTCAACGGCGTCGTCTGCCTCCGGTTCTACCACTCCAAGTTCTAGATCCATTGGTAGTCTTCCGGGCCTTGCTCTCATAAGATAGGCTGGAGTGCAGTTAGTGGAACTGACAGGTATATGGTTATACAAATCAACCAAATCAGGTAGTAAATCCGGCCATCGATTCCTGTCTTCCAACGGTATGGATCTCAACAAATCAAGGACAATATGGTTCATTTTTTCGCAAAGACCGTTGGTTTGAGGGTGATATGGTGTTGTTCTAATTTTCTTACACCCGTACATGTGACAGAATTCCTTGAATAAATCAGCTTCGAAAGCAGGTCCTTGATCGGTTAATACTTGCTCCGGATACCCATGCGGTCTGCAGAAGCTTGCTTGAAAGGTTTTCGCGGCCGTCACTGCGGTCTGGTCCTTAACTGGAACAACCACCAGAAATATGGAGTAATGGTCCACCATGGTCAAGGCGTATGAGTGTCCAGATCTACTTGGCGACAATTTGACGTGGTCCAGGGCCACAATCTCCAGAGGACGAGTCGTCCGGATAGGTTGCAGGGGTGCCTTCTGACTACCGTAGTCCTTTCTTCTGAGACCACAGGGTCCACAGTTCCGACACCACCTCTCGATGGAGCTGCGCATCCCTACCCAGTAGAACCGGCATCTCAACAGGGTCTCCAGCTTTCTCCAGCCAAAGTGTCCTGCTTGATCGTGGTATGCTTCCAATACCATTGGGACGTCTGCCTTGGGGACCACTATTTGCCAGACCATCTCATGGGTTCTGGGGTTGACATATCTCCTGCACAACTTCTCACGGTATAGGAACAACCTGCTTTTCTCGTTCCACAGGAGCTTGGCTGACATAGGTGCTTCCTTTTCCAAAGAGGAGCCTTCCTGTCTTAACAACTCCTTGATGCGGCTGACCACTGGATCACTGTCCTGAGTCTCTTTCCAGCTGTGATGGGGTAAAGGATTTAATGTTGCACCATACTGCTTTCTGTGGACTCGATGCTCGTGGACTACCCCATTTCGATGGAACGCAGGTAGCTCAATTTCTTCCAGGTCATCCGATTCTTCTTCCGTATCAGAGTCATGCGGCATTCGGGACAACGCATCAGCATTAGCATTCTTTCGACCTGCCCGGTACTTGATAGTAAACTGGTAATTGGACAACCGAGCCATCCAACGCTGCTCCATGGCGCCCAGCTTGGCGGTTTCCAGGTGCGTTAACGGGTTGTTGTCTGTGTACGCCGTGAACTTATTGGAGGCCAGATAATGCTTAAATCTTTCAGTAATGGCCCAGACCAGCGCCAGAAACTCCAGCTTGAAGCTGCTATAATTTTCCGGATTCCTTTCAGTTGGCCTGAGTTTTCTGCTGGCATATGCGATGACTTTTTCTTGGCCATTCTGCTTCTGACTGAGAACTGCTCCCAACCCTTCATTACTGGCGTCGGTGTACAACAGGAACGGTTGGCTGTAATCAGGATAGGTTAAGATCTCATCACCTGTCAGGATCTCTTTCATCTTTTGGAATGCTTCAGCCTGTTCTTTACCCCAATTAAAGGGAGGGTTTCTGCTCTTTAAGGATTGTCCTACCAGGAGGTCCTGTAAGGAGCTGCCTTCTTCGTGTAATCTTTCACGAATCTCCTGTAGTAACCCGTCAGTCCCAGGAACTGTCGCACTTCCTTAAGGTTCTTCGGATCCGGCCACTTCTGGATGGCAGTGACTTTCTCTGGGTCCGGCGCTACTCCTTCCGAACTAACGATGTGCCCCAAGTATTGTACCTTCTGTTTGAGTAGATGGCATTTTGAGGGTTTCAACTTCATCCCGTACCTGGACAGGGACTCAAACACTTCTGCCAGGTGCTTCAGATGGTCCTCATATGTCTTGGAATACACGATAACGTCGTCTAGGTATAGCAGCACGGTTTCAAAATTGAGATGTCCCAGACAATTTTCCATCACTCTCTGAAATGTTCCTGGGGCACTGCTGAGCCCAAACGGCATTCTGTCGAACTCACAGAGCCCCATTGGGGTGGTGAAAGCCGTTTTCTCACGATCCTCCTCAGCCACAGCCACTTGCCAGTAACCACTAGTCAGATCAAGGGTAGAAAAGTAGTTAGCCGTTTTCAGAGCAGCTAATGATTCCTCTATTCGCGGTAACGGGTAGGCATCCTTGTGTGTTATGCGGTTCACCTGCCTGTAATCCACACACATTCTCATACTACCATCTTTCTTTTTAACCAGAACTAGAGGGGCTGCCCAGGGGCTACAACTATCCCTTATCACCCCGGCTTTCTTCATATCATTCAACATTTCTTTAGCCTTCTGATAATGAGCTGGAGGTATGGGCCTATACCGCTCTTTGATGGGAGGATGACTGCCTGTAGGGATATGATGTTGTACTCCCTTAATTATCCCAAAATCAAGTGGATTTTTGCTAAACACTTGGGCGTACTCTTGCACCACCCGTAATACCCCTTGCTTCTGGTGAGCGGGAGTGGTGTCCGTCCCAACATGGAGTTGCTGACACCATTCCGCCACCTGAGTTGCTGGGTCATTGTCCTCCGCTATTTGACAGGAGTCTAAGGACTCAGCCGGGAGAATAGAATTATTATCAACAGCATGAAGTTTAGCAATGGTTGCATAACGGGGTAAATTTACCTCATCATCTCCCCAATTGAGAAGCCGTACCGGTACTCTTCCATTCACCACCTCTACTACTCCTCTAGCAGTCATAAGTGTAGGTCTATGTTCTGAATGGTGGGGTTCTACTACAGCTTGGTAATTCTGTCCTCTCAGACCTATGGCCGCCCTGCACCAAATGATCATTTCACTCATTGGGGGTATCACAATAGGATCCGAGTCAGTGACACCGTACATTACCAATTTCGCCGTCTGTAAGCTTCGCTTGCTGCTGACACACCAGGGCCCGGATCTCTCTTTGGATTACTCCTCTCTGCCTTGGTCGGGCAATCTCAGCGAGCTGTTGGAGTAAGAACACAACTTCTCCCAAACAATTACCGATAATGTTAGTACCCAAAATTATATTTAAACCGTTCTCCTCATTTACAGTCTTTACTACCAGAAGCCCCTGGTCTTTCAACTCCTCTCTGCCCACCTTTACATCTACACATTTTGTTCCGAGTACTTCTACAGGAAGACCATTAGAAGCATACACAGTAAAGTCAAGGCTCGGAGGTTTAAGACTGTCCATTGACCAGTACTTGGTATATAGGGCATCAGGTATTAGGGTCACCTGGGACCCAGTGTCTAACAATGCTGGAACAGCAATACCATCTAGAATAATAGACAGGTAGGGTCGCCCGCCCACATACCTGCGGTTCCAGTCTAGGGGGCCTGACGGGTATTCTCCTGGGTGTTGGCCCTTGGACCCAGGTTCTGCCCGTTTAAAGGACACTGTGGAGACATATGACCTTTCCGGTTGCATCGATAACAGATGATCTCTCGACGAGGAGGGTGTTGATCAGAGGTCGCTCCTGGGGGTGGCGTTGTCCTCCTCCGGGGGGGCGACGTCTTCTTTCTTCTCCGGTGCATCCACGGAACGTCCTCTGGGCAGTCAGCTAACAAGATCTTCCCTTCCTCCTCTTTCCGCAGCTGTAGGGCACTCATCACAGCGGCCAGATTTTTAGTCAGCTGGCGCACCTCTGAGCGCAGACAGTCCAATTCACTAGGAGGGGTCATCTGTGCTTTGGCTTCGGCCACTAACGGGGAACAGGGGGTTACTGCCGGTTCCAGAGTGACTTCACCCTGATGATGTTGGGTGGCCACCTCAGGTTTGCCCAGGGGCCGCAGCCCTTTTATTGCCATGTCCTTTAGGGCATCAAAGGTAGCATCCGGATGATCTAAGGACCACCAATTTACAGTTCTGCGTTCCTCTTGGGATCTCAATCCCTGTATAAATTGTTCTTTCAGCATTTTATTCTCGTCGATAGCATTTAAATTGTTAATTTGCTTGAGGGCTCTCAGGGCTCCCTGTAGTCGGCAAGCGTAGTCCCGGATGCTGTCACCTGGCTGTTGTGAACAGTGATAGAAGGCCATCCGGAGATCCGTTTCTGTGCGGTCTTCAAATATGGCATGCAGCTTAAGGAAGATCGCAGGTACCGACTCCTGATCAACGGTATCCCAAGTCTCCACTTCCCTCTCAGCAGCGCCAGTTAGCTGCCCTATTAGCACAGCAGCTTTTTGTCTCTCAGGCATGGAGTACATTTCTAGGATGCTGCATAACTTCCGCTTGAAGCCTGCTAATGTGCCTGGCTCACCGCTGTACTGGGGAAGCCATTTCGCCCCAGGCATATATGGGAGCGTCAGTGGCATGATCGGGACTACCGGACTGGGTGCAGGGCCTGCGCCCCCATCTGGCGCTACAATACCAAGCGGTGCGGGACTGGGGCCTCCGGCCGGGGCCGCACTGTCAGCCGGTTGTTGTGACATCTTAGCGCCCCCTTGGTTAAACGGAGCCTACCGGTTTCAGACGCTGCTATTTCACAGGCACCGCAGTGGGAACAGGACCTTCGTCGCAGGCGCTCTGATGTCAGAGCGTTCACTTTCTGTTGCAGGACCTGCCGATGAGTCAGAGCCGGGGGCGTGTTCAAGACTCTGCGCGCTCTTTCAGGTACGCCCACCTTCTTCTCCAGCGCCTTAGGGCGCGAATCTGGCGGCAAATATGGCGGTATTTGGCGCCAAACAACAGCAACAGTCTTTTTCACCAAAACACTCCACAGGCACACAGGGCTCGCAATGCTGCAAGTTTCGTATCCTGTTCGTGACGCCAAAGTTTTGTGTCGACCCGCCACCACAATTGTGGGTTACCAGGGCAATGGGGTACTCAGAGCCGAGCCCGTAGAAGTCTATGGGATTGTCACAGGTAGCGGTGGCTCGGTCTGTGGCCCTAGCGGTCTGGCGTATGTTGGGGGAATATTTACAGGGGATAGATATATTTACAGTTCGTGACGCCACCTGTAGTCTTCTGGTAATTTATACCAGCGCTGCTGTAGAGCTCTGAGGGGATGGTGAGGCAGCTAGATGTCGGGTCCCCTACAGGTAGGACTCTTCCCTCAGGTCGGTAGTTAGGTAGGGATTGTGCAGGCATGCAATAATAACTCAGTCTCACACGGTCAGCGTCTTTCCATACCTTTACTTGTAAGATGGTAAGGCAGGTCCCAGGGAGGCTGATGGGGTTGATGGAAGATGAGCTTTGAGGCAACGGTTAAGCAAGTTAGGGGCCTCCTTTACTTTCAACACGATGAGTACAACCAGCCTGCAGCGTAGTTCCCTCTATAACTCCAGCTATTCCAAAGCTGTCCTGCCCAGTCAGTTTTGTGGTCGGAGCCTTCCTGTGAGAGAGTTGAATTCCTATCTTGCTGATCAGGCTCAAAGTCTTCACTCCCCCTGACCCCAGTTACGTACTGACTATTTTGGGCTGTTTGCCGCGACCTAAGGTCCGGTAAATCTCTGGTTTTCTTACCACTATGCTTGTAGCTAATAGTGATCCTTCGGTCCCCAGTGACCGGTTACAATGTGCAGGACTTCTCCAAGCCAAAAGCACTTTTTAAATATTCCTTCCACTTTGCCCTTCGATTTGCTCGACTCTTAATAGATATCTCCGTCTGTCTTCCAGTGGGGCACAGCTCTGACTAGGCTGAGGTGAACTAGACCACCTGTACTAGCCTCCACTTTCTGAACTGCTAACAGGCTCAGACTGGACACGTCTACTCTGTCCAAGGACAGGAAACTGACTGAAAGAATCACTC
The DNA here is from genome assembly GCA_033576555.1 of Oophaga sylvatica. NCBI lineage: Eukaryota > Metazoa > Chordata > Amphibia > Anura > Dendrobatidae > Oophaga > Oophaga sylvatica. The sequence goes on along the minus strand of JARQOD010007630.1, from coordinate 8,058 downwards.
CCTTCCACACCCCTGCTGGGTGTGTCAGAAGTGTACGTGATGTTATGAAGAGCCCTTAACTGTTACCTCTCCACTCATCCTCCTGGTACTGTGTACCAGGGCTACACACATATATGTACTGAGATCTGTCCTCCAGCATCACACAGCATTCTGATACATATATGTACTGAGATCTGTCCTCCAGCATCACACAGCACTCTGATACATATATGTACTGAGATCTGTCCTCCAGCATCACACAGCACTCTGATACATATATGTACTGAGATCTGTCCTCCAGCATCACACAGCACTCTGATATATATATGTACTGAGATCTGTCCTCTAGCATCACACAGCACTCTGATATATATATGTACTGAGATGTGTCCTCCAGCATAACACAGCACTCTGATACAGATATGTACTGAGATCTGTCCTCCAGCATCACACAGCACTCTGATATATATATGTACTGAGATCTGTCCTCCAGCATCACACAGCACTCTGACACATATATGTACTGAGATCTGTCCTCCAGCATCACACAGCACTCTGATACATATATGTACTGAGATCTGTCCTCCAGCATCACACAGCACTCTGATATATATATGTACTGAGATCTGTCCTCCAGCATCACACAGCACTCTGACACATATATGTACTGAGATCTGTCCTCCAGCATCACACAGCACTCTGATACATATATGTACTGAGATCTGTCCTCCCGCATCACACAGCACTCTGATACATATATGTACTGAGATCTGTCCTCCAGCATCACACAGCACTCTGATATATATATGTACTGAGATCTGTCCTCCAGCATCACACAGCACTCTGATATATATATGTACTGAGATCTGTCCTCCAGCAGCACACAGCACTCTGACACATATATGTACTGAGATCTGTCCTCCAGCATCACACAGCACTCTGATATATATATGTACTGAGACCTGTCCTCCAGCATCACACAGCACTCTGATACATATATGTACTGAGATCTGTCCTCCAGCATCACACAGCACTCTGATACATATATGTACTGAGATCTGTCCTCCAGCATCACACAGCACTCTGATATATATATATGTACTGCGATCTGTCCTCCAGCATCACACAGCACTCTGATACATATATGTACTGAGATCTGTCCTCCAGCATCACACAGCACTCTGACACATATATGTACTGAGATCTGTCCTCCAGCATCACACAGCACTCTGACACATATATGTACTGAGATCTGTCCTCCAGCATCACACAGCACTCTGATACATATATGTACTGAGATCTGTCCTCCAGCATCACACAGCACTCTGACACATATATGTACTGAGATCTGTCCTCCAGCATCACACAGCACTCTGACACATATATGTACTGAAATCTGTCCTCCAGCATCACATAGCACTCTGACACATATATGTACTGAGATCTGTCCTCCAGCATCACACAGCACTCTGATACATATATGTACTGAGATCTGTCCTCCAGCATCACACAGCACTCTGATACATATATGTACTGAGATCTGTCCTCCAGCATCACACAGCACTCTGATACATATATGTACTGAGATCTGTCCTCCAGACATCACACAGCACTCTGACACATATATGTACTGAGATCTGTCCTCCAGCATCACACAGCACTCTGATATATATATGTACTGAGATCTGTCCTCCAGCATCACACAGCACTCTGATACATATATGTACTGAGATCTGTCCTCCAGCATCACACAGCACTCTGATACATATATGTACTGAGATCTGTCCTCCAGCATCACACAGCACTCTCATACATATATGTACTGAGATCTGTCCTCCAGCATCACACAGCACTCTGACACATATATGTACTGAGATCTGTCCTCCAGCATCACACAGCACTCTGACACATATATGTACTGAGATCTGTCCTCCAGCATCACACAGCACTCTGACACATATATGTACTGAGATCTGTCCTCCAGCATCACACAGCACTCTGATACATATATGTACTGAGATCTGTCCTCCAGCATCACACAGCACTCTGATACATATATGTACTGAAATCTGTCCTCCAGCATCACACAGCACTCTGATACATATATGTACTGAGATCTGTCCTCCAGCATCACACAGCACTCTGATACATATATGTATTGAGATCTGTCCTCCAGCATCACACAGCACTCTGATACATATATGTACTGAGATCTGTCCTCCAGCATCACACAGCACTCTGATACATATATGTACTGAGATCTGTCCTCCAGCATCACACAGCACTCTGATACATATATGTACTGAGATCTGTCCTCCAGCATCACACAGCACTCTGATATATATATGTACTGAGATCTGTCCTCCAGCATCACACAGCACTCTGATATATATATGTACTGAGATCTGTCCTCCAGCATCACACAGCACTCTGATACATATATGTACTGAGATCTGTCCTCCAGCATCACACAGCACACTGATACATATATGTACTGAGATCTGTCCTCCAGCATCACACAGCACTCTGATACATATATGTACTGAGATCTGTCCTCCAGCATCACACAGCACTCTGATATTATATGTACTGAGATCTGTCCTCCAGCAACACACAGCACTCTGATACTGTCACGCTGTCTAATGATATGTGTACGATGTCAGTAAACTATTCTTACAGAAACAACACTCTATACAACATATAGTTTAGCAACATCAGCATGTAAATATAGAATAGATTTACCTGACACGATATCCGTTGAACTCAGGGTTAATCTTGAGGACTTGATACGCTGTCACAGGAAAGAGGAGGACCGGGGTCTAACCTGACCCTAAAACTGGGGTCCTAACTAATCCCTCACCTTGGAGGTACTGATAATGGTTCAGAGGTCCAAGTCTCCAGCCTATCCTAGTCTCCTATCAGTCCTGAACCCTGTAATCAGTCCTAAGAATGACCTGATTACCACCAAAGGGATATGGGCTGATCTCTGCTAAATACACAGATTAGACATATAGGACAGACTGGAGAAAACACAGACTCGCATACACACTCAAACACAGAAGGAACATAAATGGTCTGGGATATAAAATTCTAAGCAAGTTGAGCTTAAAACAACTAAGGAGCTCTTTAACTTAAGTCTATACAGATTCAATCCTATCTGTGGTCTGCATGAAGAATTTCACTGGCAACTCCCAAACAGACAACCAGGGATTTAAAGGAAACCAATCAACAAATAATCAATTGCAGCCGGGAGAAACTGAACCCAGTCCCAGAACCGAGCACAGACAGAATTAACTCCCTCACTGCCAAACACAAAGAAACAGCAACTCAGCTGTGAGAAGTCAGAATGTGCAACCGCGACGATCTTCGTGGCGATGCACACATGACAGTACCCCCCTTCTACGAGGGGCCTCCGGACCCTCAGGGCCAGGTCTGCCGGGTGAGTTCTGTGGAAGGTCCGAACCAACCGATCTGCGTTAATGTCAGACGCAGGAACCCACGTCCTCTCCTCTGGACCATACCCCTTCCAATGCACCAAGTACTGAAGGGACCGGCGATTCAGACGTGAGTCAATGATCTTTGACACTTGAAACTCCAAGTTACCATTGACCACCACTGGAGGAGGAGGTAGAGGTGACGGTATGACTGGTGCCACGTACCTCTTAAGTAATGACTTGTGGAACACATTGTGGATTTTAAACGTAGGAGGGAGGTCCAGACGAAATGCCACAGGATTAATTATGGAACTGATCCTGTACGGCCCGATGAATCTGGGACCCAGTTTCCAGGAGGGAACTTTAAGTTTTATATTCCTGGTAGACAACCATACCAGATCGTTCACATTCAGATCTGGACCAGAAACTCTCCTCTATCAGCCATACGTTTATAACGGTTCCCCATAGCACTCAGATTATTCAATACACCTCTCCACACTGAAGCAAGTGACGACGAGAAACGCTCCTCCTCAGGAACCCCAGAAGGGCCCCCCCCATTGAAAGTACAAAACTGGGGATGAAAACCATATGCCCCAAAAAACGGGGATTTACCAGTGGACTCGCTCCGCCTGTTGTTAAGAGCGAACTCTGCCAGAGGCAAGAAAGAAGACCAGTCCTCCTGGTTCTCTGAGACAAAACACCGAAGATAAGTCTCAAGGCTTTGATTCAGACGCTTTGTCTGACCATTGGTCTGCGGATGAAAAGCCGAGGAAAATGACAATTGCATCCCCCGACGTAAACAAAATGCCCTCCAAAATTTAGACACAAACTGAGACCCCCTATCTGACACCACATCAGAAGGCAACCCATGAAGTCTCACAATCTCCCCAATGAACACCTGTGCCAGAGTTTTAGCATTAGGGAGGGCAGGAAGAGCAATGAAATGTGCCATCTTACTGAACCTGTCAACAACCACCAGTATGACAGTTTTCCCTGACGACGGAGGAAGATCCGTAATGAAGTCCATAGACAAATGAGTCCATGGACGCTCCGGAAGTTTCAAGGGTAAGAGGGTCCCAGACGGACGGGTATGCGGGGTCTTAGAGCGAGCACAAACCCCACAGGACGCGACAAAAGTTATAACATCTTTATTAACGTTAGGCCACCAAAACCGGCGAGAAAGGAGATCTAAAGTAGCCTTACTCCCTGGATGTCCTGCTAAAGCAGAATTATGATGTGCCTCAATAACCTTTTGTCTCAACTGATTTGGGACAAACAGTCTCCCTGAAGGTCCTGCAGGGGCGTCCCCTGAGCCTCTAATACCTCCTCCTCAAGCTCAGAACATACAGCCGACACTACCACCCCTCCTGAAGGATAGGAATCGGGTCATCCGTTTTCCCGGCCCCTGGGAAACTGTGAGACAAGGCATCAGCCTTAACATTCTTAGACCCAGGGCGATATGTGACGACAAAATTAAACCTGGTAAAAAACAACGACCATCGAGCTTGTCTGGAATTCAGACGCTTAGCAGATTCCAAATACAGCAGGTTTTTGTGATCAGTAATGACGGTAACCGGGTGGACTGCCCCCTCCAAAAAGTGACGCCATTCTTCAAAAGCCAACTTAATGGCCAAAAGTTCCCTATTGCCGATATCATAATTCCTTTCGGCGGACGACAACTTCTTAGAAAAGAAAGCGCACGGATGCCATTTACCAGGGGACGGACCCTGGGACAATATTGCACCCACCCCTACGTCAGACGCGTCCACCTCCACAATGAACGGCTGTGATGCATCTGGTTGGATGAGAACGGGTGCCGAAGCAAAACATTTTTTCAAAGAGGAAAAAGCTTGGCAAGCTTTGTCCGACCATTTAGAAAAATCCGTCCCTTTTCTTGTCATGTCAGTGAGAGGTTTGACAACAGATGAGAAATTACAAATAAATTTCCGGTAGTAGTTAGCAAACCCCAGAAAACGCTGCAGAGCCTTAAGATCCTCTGGCTGATCCCATTCAAGCACTGCTCTCACTTTTTCAGGGTCCATACGGAAACCGGAGGCTGACACCAAGAAACCCAAAAACTGAAGTTCCTGTACAGCAAATACACACTTTTCCAGTTTGGCGTATAGTTTATTGTCTCGCAAGATCTGCAACACCTGTCTCACATGCTCCTGGTGAGACACAAGATCTGGCGAGTAAATTAAAATGTCATCCAAATATACGACCACAAACAGCCCCACAAGGTGACGAAAAATGTCATTAACAAAATGTTGGAATACTGCTGGTGCAGTAGTCAGACCAAAAGGCATGACAAGGTTCTCATAATGTCCTCGGCGTGTTAAACGCCGTTTTCCACTCATCCCCTCTTTTATCCTAATCAGATTATACGCCCCCCTGAGATCCAATTTAGAGAACCATTTGGCGCCCACAATTTGATTGAAGAGATCAGGAATAAGAGGGAGAGGATACGGATCTCGAACAGTAATCCGATTAAGTTCGCGGAAATCCAAGCAAGGGCGTAGGCCTCCATCTTTTTTCTTCACAAAGAAGAACCCCGCGGCTACTGGGAAAGATGAAGGTCTAATATGCCCTTTGGCCAGACTTTCCGAAATATAGTCTTTCATAGCCTGCCTCTCAGGACCAGAAAGGTTATACAACCTAGCTTTAGGCAACTTAGCATCAGGAAGGAGATTAATAGAGCAGTCATACACGCGATGAGGAGGCAACTCTGACACCCCTCCTCAGAGAACACATCCCCAAAGTCCTCCAAAAAAGGAGGCAATGTACTAGGCACGACCGCACTGATGACTGTGTTCATGCAGTTACTTTTGCAAAACTCACCCCATTGGCTTATCTCTCTGGACTGCCAATTAATCACAGGGTTATGTTTAACCAACCAAGGAAGTCCCAACACAATGGGAGTAGGTAGACCTCCAACACATAACAAGATAATTGTTCCCTATGTATCGCCCCTACCCGAATATCAATGTTATGGACCTCATGAACAAAGCTACCTTGGCGAGAGGCCTGGCGTCAATGGAGATCGGTTTGGCCAATACACTCAGAGGCATACCTTGAGCCTGAGCAAACTGAGCGTCAACCAGATTAGCCCCGGACCCACTATCAAGAAGAACAGAAAATCTCTCCACTCTCGTACCAACCACCATCTCCACTGGTACAAGGAACTGAGAAGAACTAGCGGACGAAATACATACTCCCAGGTTGTCGTCCACCACACAACCTGGGAATAACAGTTTTCCGGCAACTTTTTGCTCAACAAGGCACGGGATGGACATCCCCCAACAAAATGTCCCTCTTTCCCGCAGAAGAAACACCTTCTAGTCCTGCTGCGTACCACCAATCCCCTCCTACGAAATGATGTCCCTCCCAACTGCATAGGCTCATCCGAACAGACAAGGGGAACCTCAACATAAGGGACTTTTGTAGTAGGTGGAGCAACTACTGGGGGCGGAGTTACCTCACCCCTCTCCCGAAGCCGTCTATCAGTACGGATAGCTAGGGCCATAGCAGCCTCCAGTGATGGAGGAGAATCATACTGAGCCAAAACGTCCTTTAATTTGTCAGAAAGCCCATGACAAAACTGACTCCTAAGAGCTGGGTCATTCCACTGAGTATCTGTGGCCCATCTACGGAACTCAGAAGCAAATTCCTCCGCCGGACGATCTCCCTGCTGTATCTTACGTAATTTTGTCTCAGCAAGAGAGACCCGATCTGGGTCATCATATACCAAACCCAGGGCAGTAAAAAATCGATCTACAGACTGTAGAGCCGGGGATCCCGGAGGAAGGGAGAATGCCCAGGATTGAGGGTCCCCTTGTAGGAGCGAGATAACAATTCCCACTCTCTGCTCTTCACTCCCTGATGATCGAGGCCGAAGCCGAAAATACAATTTACATGCTTCCGGAAGGTGAAAAATTTGTCTCGCCCACCAGTGAACCTGTCCGGGAGAGCTACTTTAGGTTCAAATCTGGTTTGCTCCAGGGGAGACAAAACTTTGGACTTAATGTCCGTCAGCTCCATGGATAATCCCTGCAACTGCAGAGCCAGCTGGGCTACTGGATCCATGGCAACTGGGGATAATTTTATGGGCCAGTGAAAATGTCACGCTGTCTAATGATATGTGTACGATGTCAGTAAACTATTCTTACAGAAACAACACTCTATACAACATATAGTTTAGCAACATCAGCATGTAAATATAGAATAGATTTACCTGACACGATATCCGTTGAACTCAGGGTTAATCTTGAGGACTTGATACGCTGTCACAGGAAAGAGGAGGACCGGGGTCTAACCTGACCCTAAAACTGGGGTCCTAACTAATCCCTCACCTTGGAGGTACTGATAATGGTTCAGAGGTCCAAGTCTCCAGCCTAACCTAGTCTCCTATCAGTCCCTGAACCTGTAATCAGTCCTAAGAATGACCTGATTACCACCAAAGGGATATGGGCTGATCTCTGCTAAATACACAGATTAGACATATAGGACAGACTGGAGAAAACACAGACTCGCATACACACTCAAACACAGAAGGAACATAAATGGTCTGGGATATAAAATTCTAAGCAAGTTGAGCTTAAAACAACTAAGGAGCTCTTTAACTTAAGTCTATACAGATTCAATCCTA
>JARQOD010007629.1:0-38576 GCA_033576555.1 Oophaga sylvatica | reverse complement strand
ACGAATCACTAGCTAAATGCTAATATATGCGCCCATGTTATACCCTATGAATATAATGTACCTGTAGCCATAGTAAGAGTTGTATGCACAATGCTGCCATGGATGGACACCTCAACGCGCGTTTCACCGCCTTGGCAGCTTCGTCGGGAGGTACCTATATTAGCATTTAACTAGTGATTCGTATACCAGTTGAGGACTAGGATCAATGCATTTAGAAAGTCAATTTTATTGTCCTTAACAGCGTCTTATATACCTATGGGTAGGATATTGCCGTATATTATATCTGTACCATGATAATACTGATTGGTATGTGGACATATTGGTTGTACTACTTAGATTTACCTGGGGTATTACTAGCATATATACCGTATTTTTCGGAGTATAAGATTCACTTTTTTCCTCCAAAAATGTGGAGGAAAATGGGCGGTGGTGCGTCTTCTAGTCCATATGTATCAGCTGTGGTGGGGAGGAGAGGGAAAGGCATCGGCAGAGCAGCGGGTCACAGAGGCAGGAGCCGGCGGGTGCGGCTAACTCCTGTTCCTGCTGCTAAAGAGAAATAAATATTCACTGCATTCCATGCCCATGGGCGTGGAGGGCAATGAATATTAATTTCTCTTTAATAATAGTATCTTGGTATGATTGTATCCCTACCCTGGTCCTGGTATGCATGGCCCCATCAAAAAAACTTTAAAAAACAAAAGAAACCATTACACTTACTTGCCCGGTGCTCTCTCGCAGTGTCCTGCTCCGGTGCCAGCAACTGCTTTATGCTTGTAAGCAGCGCATGACTTGGACGTCATGCGCTGCTCACAAGCAGATGACAGCTGCCGGATTGTGAGGATTATATGCTCTGCTGCTGGCAGGGTCCTCCGGGCCCCTGGAAGAGCTGTTTCTCTGATTTGCAGGGTTTTCCTCTGGAGCACCGCCGGTGTGAGCTAGCAGGGAGAGCTGTGGATGAATTACCTAAGTGCAGGGACTCCCTCGGAGCTTGGCGGTAGTCCTCCTTTTGACTGACAATGGAGCTTCCTGCTTTTTTATCAGCACAGCGTTCTGTGTCATTAAAGAGCCTTGCTGAGATGTGCAGTGGTAAAGGGGATTTACTCACCGCCGTGGATCTTTCGGTGTCAGTGCACGACGCTTGTTCTTTCCTTGCAGGTAGGGCTTCTTTTCTTCTGACCACGGGTTGTGGTGGTTTTAGGTCTTGCTGAGGGGTCCTAGAGGAGGAATAGAGGTCTGGATCGCTCTTAGGTGCTGCTGGCTTGAGAGTAGATATGAAAGATGCATGACTGGAGAGCTTCAGTTGTTTTGAGGCATTGTAGCTCCTCGGAGGCCCAAGAAGGCTCAAAATGTTCCAAAAAGGATCCTGAGGCTTTTAGGTCAAGTAATTTAAGTCCAGGTCTTCTGAGTTTCCTTCAAAAAGACATACCAGGCTCAGGGTCTGCAGAGAGTCAACTGAGTGCAGCCATCTTTTTGCACTTCCAACATTGTTATTTTCCAAACACGGACGTTTGAAGTCTTTTTTGCAGGTCGAATTTTGCGTTTTACTGTATAATGTGCTGAAAAACAGGAAAAAATTCCAGCTGAGGATAAATGGTTAATATATATAAAAAATTCCACATTTATTTTTTTGGGTTTTGTTTTTCAGCATTTATTGGGCGGTAAGAACGACCTCTCTGCGATTTTTCCAGGTCAGTTATGGTGACACCAATCTTGTGAGTTTTTTTTTAGAATAGAGACCCATCACTTTATCTTCCGTTATCGGCGCTGTGTGACGGCTTCTCTTCATGAATGGCGCGCTGACCTTTTATTGGGATCATTTTGGGGCACCTGTGAACTTTTTGATCGTTGTGTTTTTATTGCATTTTTAGGGAGGTGTTTGTGATGTCACGGTAAACCTTTGTTGAGACCCTGCGATTTAGTGACTGCCAGGAGAATGGGACACCCAACCACATAAAGGGAACGTGTCATGTAAAATAACATTAACCTTCAGACATGAGGTTAACCTGCAGATTAATAATGTTTTCAAATTGCCCGGCTCCTGCACCGAGAGCCCCTCTGCCAGGAGGAAATTAACTTTATTCCCCCAGCAGCGTTCAGGCTTCCAGCCATAGAGGTGCGGCCGGTGCAGCTTCAGTGACCTCTCAGTATATAGTGAGAAGCGGCTGAATCTGCGCCCCAGCAGTGACTGACAGCCGGCTCTAATGCTGAGCCCTAATGCTGAGCCGGCTGTCAGTCAGTGCCGGGGGCGCGGTAACGGCCGCCTCTCTCTATACACTGAGCTGTGACTGTAGCTGCGCCGGCCGAAACTATGAATGGAAGCTGAACACTGCCAGGTGGAATAAGGTTCATTTCCTCCCGGCAGTGGAGCTCTCAGTGCTGACACCGGGCAGGTTTAAAATGCTATTAACTTGCAGATTAACCCCATGTCTGCAGTTTATTAGCGTTATTTTACATGACCGGTTCCCTTTAAATGGCACTGTCAAGCTGTCAGGAGCAGTGAAGTGGTTAAATGGCAGCAATCTGAGCTCACTCCACAGATGCGCACCTGACATCCTCCATGCATGAACCCCAAATATAAGGAAGGGGTTAACGAGCCTTAACACAAGATGTCAGAATGCATGGGATGGCGGTCCTAGCCTCGGGCTCAATGACAGCAAAATGTCAGGGGTCCGCTCCTCCTCTTCATGGGGTCTGATCAGAATGATATAAGTGGGATGGTGACGCAGGTGTTGGCCCTGCAGGGACATCGGGCAGCACAAGGGTGATAATAATCAGTGTAAGTCTCCCGTAAAGGGTTGTTCGTTCAGTAGAATATGTATTATGGGGCTTTTCTGTGGAATCTGACCAGACAATCTCTCCTTGGCTCCCCGTGTACGTCAGTAAGCGCCCCTGACCCCGGTGACTGCTCTTTATTTGTCCTTTCTACACATTGATAGGCACTTTGACTTCATCCATTAGCCGTACACGTGCTCTTTCATCTTTAAGAGTCAAATTCAGAACTTTCCTCGCACTTGCTGCCTATTTTAGTGTTTATATCGAGGCGAATGTTGAGATTTATCTCTATTTAAAAAAGAACAAAAATGCAGTAACTCTGGTTTTAATAGGAGGACGGCAGGTTCTCTCCTCTTAGTGATCCCAGAGGATCCCGTCCAGGAGGGAGGCCGTGTCCTCATGGTGACGTCATGAGCTCTCAAAAAACAATCACTGGTAAATGGTATCTGTCCTTCCCCCAATCTCCATAACGGCGAATTAGGAGAAAAGAAACCACTGGATAGAAATGTGGAACTTTCTCCAGCTCCTCTGTGGTTCCATCCCTGGTGAAGGGAAACTTGGAGAAGTCGTGTTTCTCCATCTGACTGATGAGGGTCTTCTCTGTCCCTCTCCTCAGGGTCCTCATCCTCCGGGTGCAGAGCAGAGAGCATTAGGCTTTGGCCTCGCTGATTATCACTTCATACTTGGGGCCACAATGCGCTGGGACCTCGGTACCGGTGGTGAGGACCACAACAATGTAATTTAGTCCCTGATACATAAACCTAGAATTACCGGTTCTGAGAGACGTGTCTCATATATAGACAGATACACGGTAGGTCATGTATTCAGTCTGTGTCTCCACAGATGGATCCAGGAGGAGAAATCCACCAGAGAGATGTCCCCGTCCTCTGTATCCCCAGAACTGTCCAGAGGAGAATCACAACATCCCGGAGGATCATCAGGTAGATGACACTGAAGCCCCCACAACATCTGACCATGAAGTGATGGGACCTGAGCTCATCTTACATTTTTCTTTTTAGGGTGAAGATCTGATTGATATTAAGGTTGAGGTCATACATGGAGCACAAGAGGCGATGGCAATATGGGCCGATCAGCAGGGTGAGGAGGGGAGACTGTCATGTCTGTTCTGTGGTCACCTACTACTACTCCCATCATCTGATCATCACATGACACAATCTACAGTGTTATGTAAAAGTTTTGGCACCCCTGGTCAAAATTGCTGTTGTTGTGAACAGTTAAGCAAGTTGAAAATTAAATGATCTCTAAAAGGCTTAAAGATAAAGATGACACATTTCCTTTGTATTTTAGGTAAAAAAAATATATGTTTGATCATTTTTAAATTTAATAAATTACAGAAAGGAAAATAGGACAGTTCCAAAGTTTGGGCACCCTTGGAGCTTTGTGTACTCAGATAACTTTGACGAAGGTTTCAGACCTTTATTAGCCTGTTACGGTTATGGCTTCCTCACTATCATCATTAGGAAAGGCCCAGTCATGCTTTATAAAAACCTTGCCTCCTCTAACCTTGTGCCATAAAACATCAGCCATGGGTTCTTCTAAGCAGCTGCCTAGCTCTCTGAAAATGGTGGAGCCCACAAAGCAAGACAAGGCTATAAGAAGATAGCAAAGCGTTTCAAGTTGCCCTTTCCTTTGTTAGAAATGTAATTAAGACATATCAGTTACCAGGAACAGTGGAGGTCAAGATAAGGTCTGGAAGACCATGCAATATCTCAGTGAAAGCTGCTTGTAGAATTGCTAGAGAGGCAAATCAGAACCCCCACTTGACTGCAAAAGACCTTCAGAAAGATTAGCAGACTGGAGTTGTGGTACGTTAGTCTACTGTTCAGAGACACCTGCAAAAATATGGCCTTCATGGAAGAGTCATTAGAAGAAAACCTCTCCAGCGTCCCAACCATAAAATTCAGCTTGAGAAGTATGCAAAAGAACATCTAAACATGCCTGATGCATTTTGGAAACAAGTCCTGTGGACCGATGAGGATAAAATAGAAATCTGTGGCCACAATGATCAGAGGTGTGTGTGGAGAAAAAAGTCACAGAATTTCAGTAAAAGAACATCTCGCCAATCATTAAGCATGGGGGTGGATCAATCATGCTTTGGTGTTGTTCTTCAGTCAGTGGCACAGGGAACATTTCACAGGAAGAGGGAAGAACAGACTCAATAAAATTTCAACAAATTATTGATGCAAACATAACACCATCTGTAAAAAAGCTGAAGGTGAAAAGAGGGAGAGGATGGCTTCTACAAATGGAGACTGATCCTAAACACACATCACAATCCACAATAACCGACCTCAGAAGGCTCAAGCTGAAGGCTTTACAATGACCCTCACAGTCCCCTGATCTGGGCATCATTGAAAATCCCTCAAACAAGAATTGAGACACTTGTTTCACTGCAAAAAGCGTGTACAAGCTGTGATGCTTGTAAAAGGGGGTGCTACTTGGTACTAACTATGCAGGGTGCCCAAACTTTTGCATTGGCACGTTTTCCTTTTTTTTGCCTAAAATACAAAGGAAATTTGTCATCTTTAACTTTATCCTTTAGAGATAATTTCATCTTCAACTTGCTGAACTGTTGACAATAATAGTAGTTTTGTCCAGGGGTATCCAAACTTTAACCCCTTACCAACATGCACCGTACTAGTACTGCTCTGCTCTGTTCTAGCAAACAGCAGTACTAGTGCGGCGCATTGATCACGCAGACTCACGCTGAGCGCCACGGCGATCGGGTGTGGGTTTCAACTGTATGTGACAGCTGACACCCCGCAGCAATGCCCACGATCAGGGCTAGCACTTGCCACGAGCATTTAACCCCTTTAATGCCACTGTCAGTAGTGACCACGGCATAGAGAAGCAGGGAATCAGTTCCCTGCGCGCTTCCCTCAGGACATGTCCTGAGGGTCTCTATGGAGACCCCCGGCACCAAGATGGTAACGAAGTCTTTCCAGGTTCTGCAGGGAGGTGGCTTGCGAGCGCCTGCTGAGATCAGAACCTGAGACGCCTCCTTCACTGCCTGTCAGCGATCTGACATTATATAGTGATGTCCCATACTGGGACAATGTCAAAAAGTTTAAAAAAAATGTGTAAAAATATTTTTTAAAAAGTTCCTAAATAAAGAAAAAATATATATTTAAAAAAAAAAAAAATTTACTTATATAATTATAAGTGTATATTAATATACACTTATTTAAATAAAAAACAATAAAAATACACATATCTGGTATCACCGCGTTCGTAACAAACCGCTCTATGATACTGTCCTACTTGTTAACCCCTTCAGTGAACACTGTAAAAAAATAAATAAAAAATGAGGCAAAAAAACAAATCTTTATCATCATTCCGCCGAACAAAAAGTGCAGTAAAACGAAATCAAAAAGGATGTAAATAAAAATGGTACCGCTGAAAACATCATCTTGTCCTGCAAAAAACAAGCCGCCGTACAGCTCCATCAGCAGAAAAATTAAAAAGTTATAGCTCTCAGAATAAAGGTATGTAAAAATAATTATTTTTTTCTATAAAATAGTTTGTATTGTGTAAAAGCGCCAGAACATAAATGCTATAAATGTGGTATCGCTGTAATCGTACTGACCCGAAGAATAAAGCTGTCTTACCAATTTTACCACACGTGGAATGATATAAAAAAAAATAAAGCAAAAAGCAATTCCTGAATTGCTGGTTTTTGTTCATTCTGTTTTGTAGGGCAGCACGGTGGCTCAGTGGATAGCACTACAGCCTTGCAGCGCTGGAGTCCTGGGTTCGAATCCCACCTAGGACAACATCTGCAAGGAGTTTGTATGTTCTCCCCGTGTTTGCGTGGGTTTCCTCCGGGTACTCCGGTTTCCTCCCACACTCCAAAAACATACAGATAGGGAATCTAGATTGTGAGCCCCATCGGGGACAGCGACGATAATGTGTGCAAACTGTAAAGCGCTGCGGAATATGTTAGCGCTATATAAAAATAAAGATTATTATTATTATTATTTTCCAAAAATTGGAATAGAATGCGATCAAAAAATGTCACGTGCCCGAAAATGGTACCAAAAAAGTCATCTCGTCCCACAAAAAACAAGACCTCACATGACCCGGTCAGCCGAAATATGAAAAAATTATAGCTCTCAAAACATGGTGACGCAAAAAACTAGTTTTTGCAATAAAAAGCATCTTTTAGTGTGTGACAGCAGCGAAACATAAAACCCGATATAAATCTGGTAACGCTGTAATCGCACCGACCCGAAGAATAAAGTCGTCTAATCACTTATACCGCATGAGGAACGAGGTAAAAAATAAATAAAACTAATTCTTCACATGTTGTTGATTTTCTTTCATTCTGCTTCCCAAAGATCGCAGTAAGGCTCGGCGCACATTTATCCTGCGCTCTGCGCTGAGCGCTTACACCGGGATTTCTGGCAAATCTCTGAAATACGTGATTCAAACAGAACCCCCGGCGGAAGATTCCCTATAATGAGGCAGATGGAGGCACTGTGGACTCCAAAGGACCTGTGATATGGCGGCGTCCGTCTTTTTACGATTGCATTAAAGGCCACAGTTTTGTGCACTTCTGAAAAGGACACCGCTGAATAGCGCCCAAACGGAGTCCAGAGTAAATCTGCTGCCTCATTATAGTGAATGGATCCCTCTGGGGTTTCATCTGTCACATCACTCAGAGATTTAGATGGAAACCCCAAAGTAAGTGTTCAGCGTAGAGCGCAGGATAAATGTAATCCCAAACGTTATGTAAAATGTTCCCAATGAAAGCTTCAACTCAATACACAAAAAAAGCAAGTCTCCACTAAGGTCCGTCATCTGTTAACGGAAATATAGGGGGCTTCCACCTTACTGGTAGCACTAAGGCTCTGGAAAAGCGAAATGGCTTCATGCTCCCTAAAAGAAATTCAGCAAATTCTGCTCTCCCAAATCCAAATGCCCCACCCCCCCTTCTGAATCCCATTGTGCTACAACGTGCTGGCCACTACAACGGTAATTTGGAATTTTCACTCAGTAATATCCATCCACTGCTGCTTGTTTCTGGAAAACACCCATAGAGTCAAAATCGTCACTACATCTGTAGATAAATTCCCAAAGGGTTATCATTTCTAAAATGTGGTCACTTGAGGGTGGTTTCCACGGTTTAGGCACATCAGGGGCTCTCCAAACGCGACATGGCATCCACTAATTATTCCAGCATATTTTACATTCAAAATAATCAAATGGCGCTCCTTCCCTTCCGATCCCTGCCGTGCACCCAAACAGTTGTTTTCCTCTATATATTGGGTATCTGCGCACTCAGGAGAAATTGCACAACAAAATGTATGGTCCATTTTCTCCTGTTACCCTTGCAAAAGTAAAAAAATTGGGTCTACATGAAAATTTTTGTGTAAGAAAAGTAAATGTTGATTTTTTTTCTTCCGCATTCCAAAAATTCCTGTGAAGCACCTGAAGAGTTAATAAACTTCTTGAATGTGGCTTTGAGCACCTTTAGTAGTGCAGTTTTTAGAATGGTGTCATTTTTGGGTATTTTCTGTCATATAGGCCCCTCAAAGTCACTTCAAATGTGATGTGGTCCCTAAAAAAAAAATGTTTTTTCAAATTTTGTTGTAAAAATGAAAAATCGCTGGTCAACTTTTAACCCTTATAACTTCCTAAGAAAACAAATGATGTTTCCAACATTGTGGTGATGCAAAGTAGACAAGTGTGAAATGTTATGTATTAACTATTTTGTGCGATATGACTCTCTGATTTAAGGGCATAAAAATTAAAAGTTTAAAAATTGCAAAATTTTCTAACTTTTTGCCAAATCTCCGTTTTTTTTAAACAAATAAGCGCAAGTCATATCAAAGAAATTTTACCACTATCATAAAGTACAATATGTCACAAGAAAACAGTCTCAGAATCAGTGGATCCTTTGAAGCGTTCTAAAGTTATGACCTCATAAAGGGACAGTGGTCAGAATTGTAAAAATTGGCCTGGTTAGGAAAACAGGCTTCGGGGTGAAGGGGTTAACATGCCACTGTATTCCATCACTGTGTGTTTCCTACAGATGAACTCGGGGAAAGAAATCCACCAGAGAGATGTCCCCGTCCTCTGTATTCCCAGGACTGTTCACAGGAGAATCACAACATCCCGGAGGATCATCAGGTAGACGGCGCTGAGCCCTGTACCGGATCTGTATATGGGGGGACATTTCTGAGCGAGGTCATAGGTGTCACAGATTTTGGTGGTTTCTTGTATTGTGCTGATTGTTACATCTGATATATCAGGAGGAAGATCCGACTAAGAATAAAGTGAAGGATGAGACAGAAGAAGAAGCGATGACGAGGGGAGATCAGTCATGTGTGAGTGACGGGAAGGAGGAGATTCCGGTAGATGTTTCCACAGGTATGTCATAATGTCTAATCTGTAATAATGACTGTCGTGTGACAATGATGACCGGTGTGTGATATCTTGTGAAGTCTCCAGTGCAGTGAAGCTTTATTCACTGTTCACTACAGAAGTGTCCGGTGATGGCGCGACTGCTCCTGTACAGAGTCTGGCGGTGCACCCACCGCTTTTCAGTGACTTAGGAAGCACATATTTAATTTTTCTAATTATACATTTTTTAATATTCCAGCCTTTACTTTAATATTTTTCTTACATAAGTCCCGTGCTGCCATATAAATGTCTGAGCTTGTGATTCAGACAGAACCTATGGCGGAAGATTCCCTATAATAAGAAAGATGGAGGCACTGTGGATGCACTCTGTCCTATCTTTCGGCAGTGACCGTCTTTTTAAGTGTGCATAAAAGGAGGACACCACTGAACAGAGGACAGACAGAGTCCAGAGTAACTGCTGCCTCATTATAGGGAATGGATCCCTCGGAAGTGTCATCTGAATCACGTATTTTGTAGATTTAGATGGAAACCCTGATGTAAGTGCTCAGCGTAGAGCACAGGATAAATGTGATCCAAAATGTTTACCCCAAAATGACTCCCATAAAAGCTTCTAGTCAACCCAGAAAAAAAAAGTCCTCACTAAGGTTCCTCATTTGTTAACAGAAATGTAGGAGGTGTCCACATTACTGATAGCACAAAGGCTTTGGAAAAGTGATGTGGCTAACAACAAAATAAATCCTCCAAAATATGAGCTCCCAAATCCAAATACACCCTCCTCTTGAGGCCCAAATTGTTCCTAAACCACAGTTCGGGTCCATACATTTAACTTTAATGTATCGAGGAGCCCAACTTCATTTACAGGGTGTGTGTCTCCAGAAGCACGAGCTGAGCATATTGTATGGGGCACTACAATGTACTGGGCACTCCAATGTTTTGGGCACTCCAATGTATTGGGCACTACGATTTATGGGGCACTACAATGTACTGGACACTACAATGTACTGAATGGTACAGTGTACAGGCACTACAACATACCAGGCACTGCAATATATCCGGGCACTATAAAGGCATATTTGCATGTTCACTTAGAAACATCCATTGCTGCTCGTTTCTGGAAAACACACATGGAGTCAAATTCATCACTACATCTGTAGATAAATTCTCAGAGTGGTGTAATTACCAAAATGGGATCACTTGAGGGGGGATTCTGCTCTTCTGCCACTTCGGGGCTCTATATATGGAGTCCACAAACTATTCTATGTAAATTTGTTTTCCAAGAGTCAAATATCGCTTCTTCCCTCCTGAGTCTCGCCATGTAGCTAAGCAGTACTGTACAGACACATATGGGGTATTGCCACGTTCAGCAGAAATTGTGTAATAATTTATGTGCTCATCTTTACCCATTTCCTTTTGTGAAAATGTAAAATCTGGGGCTAAAACAACATTATAGTGGTAAAAATGTAATTTTTTTTGTTCACTGTTCATTGGTATAACATTTTGTGAAACACATATAGAGTCACTTTGCTCGCTGCACCTCTAAATGACTTTTGTTAAAATTATAAATTTTCACAGTCCAATGTCTTAAAATTTTGTGAAGAACCTGTGGTTTCAAAATGCTCACCATACCTTTACATAAATTCCTTGAAGGGTGTAGTTTCCAAAATTTAGGGTATGTTTCCATGTTCAGTATTTGCTATGCGTGCAGAAACCCAGGCGTCATACCTGCGTATACGCACATGCAGCGCGTTTTTATAGACCGCAGTATGTCTATCTTGCGGAGATGCTCATTCTCCACAAGATAAATAGCATCATCCAGTGTAAAGGATGCTTTGATTCCGCATGTGTTCAATGAACACATGCGGAATCACCGCGCGTACAAAAGCCGGCAGCGCTTTGGACGGAGCAGGTATCCGCTGAGTTCAATGCGCTGCCAATTCTGAACATGGAAACATACCCTTACATAAATTCCTTGATGGGTGTAGTTTCTAAAATTGGGTCAGTTTTGGGGAGTTTCCACCGTTTAGGCACATCAGGAGCTCTGCAACACAACATGGTGTCTGCTATCTTTTTTAGCCAATTTTGCTCTCCAAAAGTTAAATTGTGCTCCTTCCTTTCCGAACCCTACCATGCGACTAAACAGTAGTTTTCTCCCACATATGGGGTATCAGCATACTCAGGGGAAAGTGCACAATAAATTATGTGGTCCATTTTCTCCTGTTATCCTTGTAAAAAAGCAAAATTTGGGGCTAAACAACATTTTTGTAGGAAAAAAGTAAAATTAAATTTTTACCTTCCACGTTGCTTTAATTTCTGTGAAGCACCTGAAGGGTTAATAAACTTCTTGATTGTGGTTATGAGCACGTTGAGGGATGCAATTTTTAAAATTGAGTCACTTTTATATATTCTCTGTCTCATAGGCCCCTCAAAGTCGCTTCAAATGTGTTGTGGTCCCTAAAAAAATTGGATTTGAAAATTTTATTGTAAAAATGAGAAATTGCTGATAAAATTTTAAGCCTTATAACTAAACAATAAATTTATGCTTTAACCCCTTAGCGATCGGACGTATTTTTATTTTTTATTTTTGCATATTCATTTTTTGCTTCCCTTCTTCTCAGAGCCATAATTTTTTTTTTTTTGGTCAAAATGGCTATGTGAAGGCTTGATTTTGCGAAACAATTTGTACTTGTGATCGACACCATTGATTTTACCATATTTTGTACTGGAAAACAGGAAAAAAATTCCAAATGTGGTGAAATTGCAAAAAAGTGCAATTCCACAATTGTTTTTGTTTTGCTTTTTTACCATGTTCACTAAATGTTAAAACTGAGCTGCCATTATGATTCTCCAGGTCATTAGAGTTCATAGACACCAAACATGTCTAGGTTCTTTATCTACCGTATATACTCGTGTATAAGCCGACCCGTGTATAAGCCGACCCCCCTAATTTTTCCACAAAAAAACTGGGAAAATGTATTGACTCGCGTATAAGCCTAGGGTGAAAAGTGATTATGCCCCCATATGATGCTCCACAGATTATGCCCCCATATGCTCCACAGATTATGCCCAATATGCTCCACAGATTGTGCCCCCATATGCTCCAGATTATGCCCCCATATATTCCACAGATTATGCCCCCATATGCTGCACAATTATGCCCCCATATATTCCACAGATTATGTCCCATATGATCCACAGATTATGCCCCCATATGTTCCACAGATTATGCCCCCATATGCTGCACAATTATGCCCCCATATGCTCCACAGATTATGCCCCCATATGCTCCACAGATTATGATCCCATATGTTCCACAGATTATGCCCCCATATGCTCCAGATTATGCCCCATATGTTCCACAGATTATGCCCCCATATGTTCCACAGATTATGCCCCCATATGCTGCACAATTATGCCCCATATGCTTCATAGTATAGGCCTCATATGCTGCAAAAAAAAAAAAATGACATACTCACCTCTCGTCGCCGGGGCCAGGTGCCGGTGTCCTGAGAAGGCGGTGAAACCCGCGCGCTATGGGGGACAGGTGCCGGTGTCACCGCTCGCTCAGGACCCCGGCACCTGAGATACTTACCTGTCCTCTCTGCACTGCTGCGTCCTCTTCCGGGTCCTCAGCAGTGAATGATCTGGCAGGGGGCGCGGTGCACACTAACGACGTCATCGCACCCTCTGCCTGAACATTCACAGCCAGAGGAGTCAGACGAGGACACAGCAGTGAGCAGCGGTGGAACGGGACAGGTAAATATCGCTATACTCACCCCTCCGCCGGCGCTGTCTCTGCAGCCTCTCCTCTTCTCCCGGCGCTCTCCGCAGCGCTTCCTTCTTACAGCGGTCACATGGTACCGCTCATTAAAGTCATGAATATGTGCATATTCATGACTTTAATGAGCAGTGCCATGTGACCGCTGCAGGAAGGAGCCGGAGATCGTGGGAGAAGCAGGGGGGCTGCAGAGACCGCGCCGGCGGAGGGGTGAGTATGATCCGACACCCCCGCTCTCCCTCCCCCGCCAACCCCCGTGTATGACCCGCGTATAAGCCGAGAGGGGGACTTTCAGCCCTAAAAAATGGGCTGAAAATCTCGGCTTATACACGAGTATATACGGTAAGTGGTAAAAAAAATCCAAAATAAAAAAATTGTGCCATTTCCCAATACCCTTAGCGTCTCCATTTATCGTGATCTCGGGTTGGGTGAGGGCTTATTTTTTTGCGTGCCGAGCTGATGTTTTTAAACAGCTGACATGTGCCGGAAAAGATGAGGGCGCAATGCCGGAGCTCACATCAAAGGTGTCTAACATCGGCGTATTATTACGCCTGATGTCCTAAATCAGTTAAAAATGATGCTGATGTAAAGTAGACAAGGGGTAAATGTCAATTATTAATTACTTATCTGGTATAAAGACATAGAAATTCAAAGTTTGCAAACTGCAAAATACTCACATTTTTGTTCAAATTTTTGATATTTCCATAAATAAATGCAAATTACCAAAATTTACCACTGACATGAAGTACAATATATCACGAAAAAACAGTCTTAGAATCACTGGGATGTGTGGACGCTCTAGAGTTATTACGTCTTAAAGCGACGCTGGTCAGAATTGTAAAATGAGGCTTGGCCATTAACGTACAAAGTGGCTTGGTCCTTAAGGGGTTAATGTGCCTTCAGTTCTGTTGCAGGCTTCTAAGGGTTCCTATCATGCCCTTAGGCCAGTGTTTCTCAACTCCAGTCCTCAAGACCCACCAACAGGTCAAGTTTTCAGGATTTCCTTAGTATTACACAGGTGATGGAATTATTGCTTGAGCAGGTGATGAAATTATGATTTGTGCAATACTAAGGAAATCCTGAAAACTTACCCTGTTGGTGGGTCTTGAGGACTGGAGTTGAGAAACACTGCATTATGCAAACTGAGGACGTGATTACAGTAGCTGGAGGTCGACTGCTCCTGGATGTAGGGCCACTTTTGTGATTAGTTATTCTCATTTGCATGCGGTACTGAAATATTAAAGCTCCATTTTTATTTGCGTGGACACTTATCTACACTAAGGGCATGATAGGAAGCTTGCTACGAGAGTGATACGGCACTGGTGGTACATTAGGGGAGTAATTCCTGATGACCGGTTTCCTGTTTATTTATCTAATCTCTACCACCCCTGACTTGTGCCAATGTCACCAGTATATAAGTGTTATTCATTTTACCCGTCATTGTGTTAATGTAATGGCATGTAGTTGTCTTCCTTATTACCGATACTTTTATTGATGAGGGTTTTCATTGTGAGCTCCATAAAAAAAAATTAGAAATCCCTTTTGTGTTTTGGAAAAAAAATCACATCCAATCTATCTTTCATCCTTATAGGAAATCCTTGTGAGAATAACGGTTTATCACTAAATTGTAGAAAAGAAGATATCAGGAAGCACTCTAATGGAGAAAACCTCAATACCCTTCATGGACCTCCTCGACTTCACAGTACTTCACTTTCTTATAATCCTCCTAATCATGAGGAACCCTCTCCTGAGCAATCTCACATTGTTACCACAATTCCAGGTGACAAAGTGGATACAAGATTTCAGTGTGACAAGCAATTTACTAAAAGCTCAGATTTTTTAGCAAAAAGAAAGCACAAAGGAGAAAATAGATACTCCTGTTCAGAATGTAGGAAATGCTTTACAAATAAATCACAATTTGTTAGACACAAGAGAATTCACACAGGAGAGAAGCCATATTCATGTTCAGAATGTGGGAAATCCTTCACAGGTAAAGGGCATCTTATGAGACATCACAGAATTCACACAGGAGAGAAGCCATATTCGTGTTCAGAATGTGGGAAATGCTTTACAGATAAAGGGAGTCTTATGAGACATCAGAAAATTCACACAGGAGAGAAACCATATTCATGTTCAGAATGTGGGAAATGCTTTACAGATAAAGGGAGTCTTATGAGACATCAGAGAATTCACACAGGAGAGAAGCCGTATTCATGTTCAGAATGTGGGAAATGCTGTTCAGATAAAGGGAGTCTTATTAGACATCAGAGAATTCACACAGGAGAGAAGCCATATTCATGTTCAGAATGTGGGAAATGCTGTTCAGATAAAGGGAGTCTTATGAGACATCAGAGAATTCACACAGGAAAGAAGCCATATTCATGTTCAGAATGTGGGAAATGCTGTTCAGGTAAAGGAAATATTATTACACATCAGAAAATTCATACAGGTGAGACTCCATACTCTTGTTCAGAATGTGGGAAATGCTGTTCAGATAAAGGGAGTCTTATTAGACATCAGATAATTCGCACAGGAGAGAAGCCATATTCATGTCCAGAATGTGGGAAATGTTTTTTACATAAATCATATCTTGCTACACATGAGAGAATTCACACAGGGGATAAGACATATTCCTGTTCAGACTGTGGGAAGTCCTTCACTTTTAAAGGAAATCTTATTAAACATCAGAAAATTCACACAGGAGAGAAGCCATATTCATGTTCGGAATGTGGGAAGTCCTTCACAGATAAATCAAATTTTACTAGGCATCAGAGAATTCATGCAGGAGAGAAGCCGTATTCATGTTCACTATGTGGGAAATGCTTTACAGATAAACAAAAGCTTATTAAACATCAGAAAATTCACACAGGGGCAAAGACATTTTCTTGCTCAGAATGTGGGAAGGCCTTCACAAATAAAGGGAATCTAATTAGACATCAGAGAATTCATGCAGGAGAGAAGCCGTATACATGTTAACTCTGAGAAATGCTTCACAAAAAAATCAAGTCTTGTGAGCCCCAAGAGAAGTCACACATACTGTAGAAACATGTTCAGAATGGTGTAAATCTTTCATACATAAATCATATCTTGTAAAACAGGAGAGAAGGCATGCAGGAAAGAAACCGTAATTATGTTCTGTGCTTTATAAATGTTAATAAACATTGCTCAGCATAAATGAGTACACCCCCTTTGTTCAGTAAGATTTTTCTTAATATCTCACTAAACACAAGAACAATTTCTAAAATGTTACCAACACGGAGTTTCATGGAACTTTTTTTGTAATCAAAACATGTACCGTATTTTTCGGACCATAAGACGCACTTTTTTCCCCAAAAATTTTTTGGGGAAAATGGGGGTGCGTCTTATGGTCGCAATATACTTACAAATCCTGTGGCGGTGGTCCCAATGCAGCCTCCTTGTGCTCTGTGGTGTGTTGGTTTCGGGGCTCTGTGGTGTGTCTGCAGCGGGTCTCTGTGCTGCATGGGGGCTCCGCCGGCATTTCGTCAAAGCCCGAAAGCCCCCCGCAGCTCCGTTGCTGCGACGCTGTGGCCTCTGTTATGTTTTGGTAGCTGAGGAGAGCAGGCAAAAACAGCAATACACCAGAGAGGTTGGAATCTACTGGATTGCAGTACCCTGACTAACCACCACAACTAAAGGCAGCCGTGGAGCGTACCTACGTTGGTCCTAGACGCCTCGTCACAGCCTGAGAAGCTAACTACACCTAAAGATAGAAAGAGGAAAACTATCTGCCCCGGAGCAGATCCCCAAAGAACATAGGAAGCCCCCAAACATGTAATGGCGGTTAGACAAGAGGAAACACAAACACAGACAGAAAATAGTATGAGCAAACGTTGGGGCCCAATCTTCCTAAACAGAAAAGGATAGGAAGGAAAACTTACTGCAATCCCAAAAAACCCTAAAAAGTACCAACTCTACTAATTACAAAAACACCTGAGATCACACGACCTCTACCACCTAAATTAGTTCTCTGGTGTAACAAAACTAAGCCGCAGCCACTGAAAAAACTGGAAAAGGCAAATGAACAAATAACACAGGCTCAGATAAACTGAGAGGAGCACAAGCCCCCCAGAGGGGACCTGGCTGACCTCCACAAGAGTGCAGGAAAAAATGCAAAAAGCAAGCACAGAAATAAAAACAGAAAATGTCTTATCTGAGAGCAGGAGAAGAGGCAAGATTCAGCAGGCTTCCAAGTGAACCAGGAACAACAGCAGTTAGACAAGAACAATTGATCACCGGCAACCCTGATGGGAGGGAACCTCCCTTATATAGGACCAGTCTGTAACTCCTGATTGCCAATCTTCACTAAATGGTTCAGCACTGTCTGCAACCACCAGAGGGAGCTTCTGCTCAGAACTCATCTCCAACACATTCACAACAGTACCCCCCTTGAGGAGGGTTCACCGAACCCTCACTTGGGCAACCAGGTCGGTCAGGATGAGCTCTGTGATACGCACGGATCAGTCTCCTAGCATGGATGTCCGAAGCAAACACCCAAGAATTGTCCTCCTGACCATAACCTCTCCACTTAACCAAATACTGGAGTTTCCGTCTAGAAAAACGAGAATCCAATATTTTCTCAACCACATACTCCAGATTGCCCTCAACCAAAACAGGGTCAGGAGGCGCAGCCATAGGAAACTTAGGAGATGCAACTCTCATAGGGATATTTCTTGAGGACAACCAGACCAAGTCCCCCACTTCAAACCGAGGACCATCAGTCCTATGCCGGTTGGCAAACCGCTGGGCCCTTTCCTGAGAGAGGGACAACCTCTCCACTACCTGGTCCCAAATCTGCTGCATACGCTCCACAACAGAGTCAACACCCGGACAGACAGAAGCCTCCGTCTGTCCCGAAGATCGAGGGTGAAACCCAAAATTGCAGAAAAATGGAGACATCAAAGTGGCAGAGCTAGTCCTATTATTAAGAGCAAACTCAGCCAAAGGCAAAAAAGAGACCCAGTCATCCTGATCAGCAGACGCAAAGCATCTCAGATAGGTCTCCAATGTCTGGTTTGTTCTCTCAGTTTGTCCATTGGTCTGAGGATGAAAAGCCGAGGAGAAAGACAATTGAACACCAAGTTTAGAACAAAAAGTCCTCCAAAATCAGGAAACAAACTGGACTCCTCTGTCAGACACAATGTTCTCAGGAATGCCGTGTAACCGAACCACGTGCTGAAGGAACAAAGGCACCAATTCAGAGGAGGAAGGCAACTTAGGTAATGGCACAAGATGTATCATTTTGGAAAACCTATCACAAATCACCCAAATAACGGTCATTCTCTGAGAAACAGGGAGGTTGGAAATGAAATCCATTGAGATATGGGTCCATGGTCTCTTGGGCACAGGCAATGGCATCAACAAACCACTAGAGCGAGAGCAAGGCTTGGAGCGAGAGCAAGTCCCGCAGGACTGCACAAATTCCCTGACGTCACGAGACAAAGTAGGCCACCAAAAGGACCGACTAACCAAGTCTCTGGTACCAAAAATTCCGGGATGACCGGCCAACGCGGAACAATGAATCTCAGACATCACACTCTTTTTCCACCGGTCTGGGACAAACAATTTCCCAATAGGGCAGCGCTCGGGTTTATCCTCCTGACACCCTTCCAGAGCCAGTCTCGAATTGGGCGAGATGGCGGAAAGAACTACACCCTCTTTCAAAATAACAGCAGGATCAGATAACTCGAGAGAGTCCGCAAGGAAACTCCTCGATAGGGCATCCGCCTTAACATTCTTAGTGCCAGGAAGAAAGGAAACCACAAAATTAAAACGTGTGAAAAACAAGGCCCACCTGGCCTGTCTGGGATTAAGTCGCTTGGCTGATTCCAGATAAACCAGAGTCTTATGGTCCGTGAGGACCACCACCTGATGTTTGGCTCCCTCCAGCCAATGTCTCCACTCTTCAAAAGCCCACTTCATGGCCAATAACTCCCGATTACCCACGTCATAATTACGTTCAGTTGGAGAAAATTTTCGAGAGAAAAAGGAACAAGGGTTACTTTTAGAGGTCTCTGGATCTCTTTGGGACAAAACAGCACCTGCCCCAATTTCAGAGGCATCAACCTCCACCTGAAATGGCAGAGAAACATCAGGCTGCCGTAGAACAGGAGCAGAAGTGAATCTCTGCTTAAGTTCCTGAAACGCAGAGATTGCCTCAGGAGGCCAATTCACCACATCAGAACCCTTTTTGGTCAAATCAGTCAATGGTTTAACAATAACAGAGAAATTACCAATAAATTTACGATAAAAATTGGCAAAACCCAAGAATCTCTGAAGAGCCTTTAATGAAGTAGGTTGGACCCAATCACAGATGGCCTGAACCTTGACCAGGTCCATTTCAATAACAGATGGGGACAAAATGAATCCCAGAAATGAGATCCTCTGTACGCCAAAAAGACACTTTGATCCCTTCACATACAGAGCATTCTCTCTCAAAATCTGGAACACAGTCCGAACATGTTTCACATGAGAGTCCCAGTCATTGGAAAAAATCAAGATATCATCCAAATAAACAATCAGAAATTTATCCACAAAATCCCTGAAAATGTCATTCATGAAGGACTGGAAGACAGAAGGAGCATTAGTGAGCCCAAAGGGCATCACTAGGTACTCAAAATGCCCCTCTGGGGTATTGAATGCCGTCGTCCATTCATCCCCGTGCTTAATGCGAATAAGGTTATACGCCCCCCTGAGGTCAAGCTTGGTAAACCAAGTAGCACTTTTCACCCTGGAAAACAGGTCAGAAATCAAGGGTAACGGGTATTGATATTTCACAGTGATATTGTTCAAGAGATGATAATCAATACACGGCCTTAATGAACCATCCTTTTTGGCCACAAAGAAAAAACCGGCACCCAAGGGTGAAGAGGATGGTCTGATATGACCCTTCTCCAATGACTCCTTGATATAAGACCGCATAGCGTCATGTTCAGGTACAGACAAGTTAAAAAGGCGACCTTTAGGGAATTTACTACCAGGCACTAATTCAATAGCGCAGTCATAGCTCCTATGGGGGGGCAAGGATGCAGATTTACTTTCGCTAAACACATCAGAAAAATCAGTCAAAAAGTCAGGAACATCCTGAGCCTGGGGAGAGGCAGAAAAAACAGGAGTGTTGGCACCAACACATTGGCAGCCCCAACTGGTCACAGACACAGATTTCCAATCCAAAACAGGATTATGAGACTGTAACCAAGGGAAACCTAGTACAATAATGTCATGCAGATTATACAGCACCAAAAATTTGCAACTCTCCTGATGATCAGGTTCAACCCTCATTATCACCTGAGTAAAGATCTGGGGTTTATTCTCAGCCAAAGGGGTAGAATCAATCCCCAGTAGGGGAATAGACTTTCGTAGGGGTATCAAGGGAAACCCACAACGTTTAGCAAAATCAAAATCCATCAGGTTAATAGCTGCTCCCGAATCAACAAAAGCCTGAGCAGAAAATGTGGACAGGGAGCAAATCAGGGTAACAGTCAACAGAAATTTAGTCTGAACACTACCCAAGACAACTGAGCGTGCAAAACGTCTTCCCCGCTTAGGGCAGACTGAAATAGCATGAGAGGCTTCACCACAGTAGAAACATAACCCATTGCGTTTTCGAAACTCATGACGCTGTGCCCTAGAATCCACTCTATCACACTGCATGGGTTCAGAAGCTGGTTCACAAGGCAACACTATTCCACGCATACCTCTACGCTCACGCAAACATCTGTCAATTTGAATCGCTAATGACATAGAATCATTGAGACCAGAGGGAACAGGGAAACCCACCATAACATCTTTTACATTCTCTGACAGACCCTTCCGAAAAAGGGCTGCCAAAGCA
Organism: Oophaga sylvatica; assembly: GCA_033576555.1. Classification (NCBI taxonomy): domain Eukaryota; kingdom Metazoa; phylum Chordata; class Amphibia; order Anura; family Dendrobatidae; genus Oophaga; species Oophaga sylvatica. The sequence continues at coordinate 17,790 of JARQOD010007629.1, read as the reverse complement.
TCATCATTCCATTTGGTCAGGACTGCCCACTTACGAAATTTCTGACAGTATAACTCAGCGTCCTCAAGCCCTGATTTAATGCCAACAAGGTTTTTTCAGCTTGATCAGTGACATTAGGTTCATCGTACAATAATCCCAGAGCCAGAAAAAATGCATCGACTTGTAATGTATGTAGTACAGTTCATATAGCGTCTTGTGCTTGGGTGCGATGAAAATACATGAGACACAGGTTTGATATAGAAGGTCTTGTATTACTTCATACAAGTGGTAAAAACAGTCACACAGTTTGCAGATACAGAAGCAGGAGACACAGCAGGCCAGAGTAACTTAAGCTCAGCAATCACTCTCCACAACAGGTTCAGGATCTTCTCTGTTACCGTAAGTCCATGCAAACGTGGATCTTTCAAAGAGCAGGGTTCCAGAGTCCACAAGTGTTCAGAGTTCCTCAGTAGGAATAGCTGGAGTACATAGTCCAAGGCTTCCAGGAGTCAGGTCACAGGTTCACTGCAGGCTAGATTCAGAAGCACTGATTGCTCAGCTGTGGCTGCTTAAGAAGCAAGAGGGAGAGAATCAGGGCGGGAACATGAAAGCTGAAAACTCCATATTGACTGAGGGCAGGATAGCTGCAGCAAGACAGAAAGCAAAATGGCTGACGGAAAAAACTGAGTTTCAAGAACATATACAAAGAACCTTACATTACTCCCCCTTAGGGACAACCTCCGGATGGCCTCAGACCAGGCTTGTCTGGGTACCTCTGATGAAACTGGCGGAGCAAACGAGGAGCATTAACGTTATTAACTGGTTCCCATGAGTTGTCCTCCACTGGGTAGCCTTGCCATTTAATCAAATATTGTAACTGATTTCTATATAACCTGGAATCCAGAATCCTTTCCACCACAAATTCTTCCTGACCATCGACTAGCACTGGGTCAGGGCAAGGAGAAGAACGTCCAGGAAACGTATTGGGTGTTACAGCCTTTAGTAGGGATACATGAAAGACAGGGTGGATTCTCATAGTTCTGGGCAGTTGAAGACGACAAGCAACGGCACTTATAATCTTACTGATTTTATAGGGTCCAATGTACTTATGTCCCAACTTAGACGATGGAATCCTTAACTTAAGATTTCTGGTTGACAGCCAGACCAGGTCTCCTACCTTGAAAGCTGGTGCAGGTTTACGAAATTTATCTGCTGCTTTCTTGTACCTTTCCTGAGCCGATTCCAGATTCTCTTTTAGAAGATCCATATTCTTCTGTAAAGACGTGATTCTTTCCGCCACTGCTGGTAAAGGCGTTTCTATGGGAAATCGTGGTAGAATGTTAGGATGATAACCTAGATTGGAGTAAAAAGGAGACTGCTTAGTGGAGGCACTCTGAGAGTTGTTATAAGAGAACTCAGCTAATGGAAGTAGATCCACCCAATCATCCTGTAGGTGGCAGATAAAGCAGCGGAGATACTGCTCCAGGGTTTTATTGGTTCGTTCGGTCTGTCCATTAGTCTGGGGATGAAAAGCAGAAGAAAGGTTTACTTTAATGTCCAATGCTGCACAGAAATTTTGCCAAAATCTAGAAGTGAATTGCACCCCTCGATCCGAAATAACCTCATCCGGTACTCCATGTAAGCGAAATACATCTTTAATCATCAAATCTGATGTCTGTTTTGCAGTGGGTAAGCCAACACAAGGGATAAAATGAGCTGCTTTTGTTAGACGGTCAACCACCACTAGAATGGTGTTCTTCCCTTGAGAGGTTGGTAACTCCACAATGAAGTCCATAGAAATGGATCCCCACGGGCGGGACGGGGTGGGAAGAGGTTGCAACAGACCAGTTGGTGAGGAGCGAGGTGTTTTGCATCTTGCACAGACTTCACATGAAGTGACATAGTTTAAAACATCCTTCCTGCAAGTGGGCCACCAAAAAAACGAGAAAGAAATTCCTGTGTTTTTAGAATTCCTCTATGCCCAGCTATCTTGGAATCGTGAATAAGTTGCAATACTCTCAATCTGACTGTTTCAGGAATATACAGACGTTGTCCCAGAATCCACACACCATTCTTAAAGACAAGACTTACGTCCCTTGGGGGTTGTGCCAACAAGGAATCCGCATGGTATGCTTCCTTGATGTCCTTAAGTATGTCTTGATTATGAATCACTCCCAGGAATCTAGAGTCAGGAAGAATAGTCTTAGGAGGAGCAAGTGGACGGGTCTCTGCTGAATGAATCCTAGAGAGTGCATCAGCCTTTCCATTGCGTGATCCTGGTCTATAAGAAATAACAAAATTAAATTGGTTTAAGAAAAGATTCCAGCGAGCCTGACGAGGAGTCAGGCATTTAGCCGACCTGATAAATTCAAGGTTGCGATGGTCTGTCAGGACGACTATTTGTTGTGCAGCTCCCTGAAGAAGGTGTCTCCATTCTTTGAAGGCGGCAATAATGGCCAACAACTCTCTATTGCCCACATCGTAGTTCCTCTCAGCCGAAGACAACTGCTGGGAAAAGAAGGCACAGGGATGCAAGACATTCTTCTCACCTGTTCTTTGAGAGAGTATAGCTCCAACGGCACAATCTGAAGCATCCACCTCTATTATGAAGGCAAGTTCGGGGTTGGGATGTACCAAGATAGGTGCAGTGGTAAATTTATCTTTCAGACGGGAAAATGCTTCCTGGGCTTGGGGAGTCCAGGAGAACCTAGACTCTTTCCGGGTAAGTTGGGTGATAGGTGACACTACCTCAGAGAAATTCCTAATGAAACGTCTATAGAAGTTGGCAAACCCGATGAAGCGCTGCACCTCCTTCACATTTCTAGGACTTGGCCAATCCTTGATGGCTTGGGTCTTGCTTCCATCCATACTAATTCCTTGTGTAGACAGTACATACCCCAGAAATTGAATTTCGGTCCTATGGAATTCACACTTTTCAAGTTTGATGTAAAGATGGTTTTGTCTTAGACGTTCCAAGACCATTCTCACATGTCCATGATGTTCCTCTGTGGAATTAGAAAAAATTAGAATATCATCCAAATAAATCACCACGAATGTATCTAGGAGATCCCTGAAGATGTCATTCACCAAGTGTTGGAAAGTGGCTGGGGCGGTACTCAGACCAAAAGGCATAACTAGATATTCAAAGTGTCCATAGCGTGACCTGAATGCAGTCTTCCACTCATCCGCAGGTCTAATACGGACCAAGTTATAGGCCCCACGGAGATCCAATTTAGAGAAAATTTTGGCATGCCGTACTCTCTCCAATAACTCAGGGATTAAAGGCAATGGATAACGGTTTCTAATAGTAACCTTATTGAGTTCCCTATAGTCTACGCAGGGTCTCAGAGATCCATCTTTCTTCTTCACAAAGAAGATGGGTGCACCTGCAGGAGATGAAGAGGGGCGTATGAAGCCCTTGGCTAGATTTTCGTCTATGTAATCCTTTAAAGCCTTTAGCTCAGGCCCCGCCAGGGGGTAGATCTTACCAAAAGGTATCTCTGCTCCAGGCAATAATTCAATTGGACAATCATATGGACGGTGAGGGGGAAGCTGGTCAGCGTTCTTCTTGTCACATAAATCCACATAGTCCTGGTATACAGCTGGTAGTTCAGGGACTGACATGATTCCTTTAGGAACAAAGCAAGCTGAAACTTCTGGACTCATCTGTTTCTCTGGAAAATGTAATTCCTTGGTCTCCAGTTAATGGTAGGGTTCTGAGCCTGCAGCCATGGTAGCCCTAGAATAATGGGAAAGTGGGGAGAAGAGATAAGCATAAAGGACAGTTTCTCTTGATGATCTTTACCCATAAGGACCCTTAAAGGCTCCGTTTCCTGATCCACTGGTCCAGAGGTCAGCAGGGAGCCATCCACAGTTTCCATCTGTAATGGAGTAGCCTTCTTCACTGAACGTATCCCCTGTTTCAGAGCAAAGGAGACATCCATAAAATTCCCACTTACCCCTGAGTCGATCATAGCAGAGCTAGACACCCAGACTGAGTTAACCCAGAGTTTGATGGAAAGGAAGCAATGAGAATTATTTTTCCTACAACTCAGCTGGGACACCGCTGAGGAAACTTGAAAAATTGCAGCGTTTACACAGTCATCGTCCTCAGAAGTAACGGAGTTTAAGTCCGAGAAATCAAGATCTGTTGCTGCAGATCTCTCTGGAGCCTGAGGCTCGGACCTGACAGATCTCCTCTCGCAACACTCACAGTGAATGAGTGCTGCAGTAGTCTTACGAGAACGGCTGGGGCAGTTTATAATGAAGTGCCCTGACTTACCACAATAGAAACATAGATTTTCCTTAAAACGATGTTCCTTGCGTGCATCACTAACCCGTCTTTGTAAAGAGTCTACCTGCATGGGTTCAGGTTCAGGTTCCCGTGTGATCCTACTCAAAGGTTCCTTAGCTGGGGAGGAAGGTAGGAAAAGGTTAGTGCGATTGCTTTCGAACCATCTCTCTTGCCTGCGTTCAGTCAGGCGAGCATCAATACGGATGCAGTAGTTAATAAAGTCACCTAACGCAGTGGGAGGGTCGGCACGAGCAAGTTCATCCTTAATTAGTGGAGACAACCCCTTTCGAAAAATAGATTTTTTGGCGGAACTGTCCCAGGTGGTATCAAGGGCCCATCTCCTGAAATCCAAGGCATATTCGGCTACCGAGTGCTTACCTTGGCGCAAAGTTAACATGGCTGCTTCAGCTGTTGCACCTCGATTGGGGTCATCAAACACCTGCCCCATGGCTGAAATGAAAGCATCAAGATGATCCAAACATTCATCCTCAGTCTCAATCAGAGGGTTTGCCCACATCAAAGCCTTGTTGGTTAGTAACATAATTATAGTAAGCACTTTAGATCGTTCAGTGGGAAATTTTGAAGCATGTGCAGAAAAAAACAGATTGCATTGGTTAATAAATCCCCTGAATTTTTCACGTTCACCGCCAAAACGAAAAGGGGGCAACTTGGGAATCCCAGAACTTGGGGCTACGGCAGGAGCCTGGACTCGCTCCTCTAGAACCTCAATCCTGGCTCGCAAATCCTGGGCAGTCTGTCCAAACACTTGCAAATTGTGATTAGTGAGGTCCTGTAGGTTTGTAAAACGGGTTTTTATAGTCTGTAAATCTGCAAGGATATTATCAGTCACTCCGCAAAGTTCCTTTATGCGGGCCTCCATTTTCCAGATCTTTTAAGACAGGAGTACTGGAATGGTTGTGAGAAGTCACAACCACTATCATCACAGAAAGTTCAACCGGACATCTGATATCCACAGTTACAGCAGACACAAAAGAGGGAAGAGAAAAAAAAAACAATAGTGTTTACCCGTGGTAACACTGCAGAAAAAAAACTTAAGGGAATTGCTCACCTGGAATGGTTGTGAGAAGTCACAACCACTGTCATCACAGAAAGTACAACTGGACGTCTGATATCCACAGTTACAGCAGACACAGCCTTCCCAGACCCAGCAGACACTAACGTTTTGGCTTCTGAATCTTGTAATGTATGTAGTACAGTTCATATAGCGTCTTGTGCTTGGGTGCGATGAAAATACATGAGACACAGGTTTGATATAGAAGGTCTTGTATTACTTCATACAAGTGGTAAAAATAGTCACACAGTTTGCAGATACAGAAGCAGGAGACACAGCAGGCCAGAGTAACTTAAGCTCAGCAATCACTCTCCACAACAGGTTCAGGATCTTCTCTGTTACCGTAAGTCCATGCAAACGTGGATCTTTCAAAGAGCAGGGTTCCAGAGTCCACAAGTGTTCAGAGTTCCTCAGTAGGAATAGCTGGAGTACATAGTCCAAGGCTTCCAGGAGTCAGGTCACAGGTTCACTGCAGGCTAGATTCAGAAGCACTGATTGCTCAGCTGTGGCTGCTTAAGAAGCAAGAGGGAGAGAATCAGGGCGGGAACATGAAAGCTGAAAACTCCATATTGACTGAGGGCAGGATAGCTGCAGCAAGACAGAAAGCAAAATGGCTGACGGAAAAACTGAGTTTCAAGAACATATACAAAGAACCTTAGGCCGGAGTCACACTGGCGACAAAATCGGACGACTGCAATGCGATGAAATATCGCATTGCAGTCGGACCTATGTTAATCTATGGAGCAGCTCCCAGTATCAGATTTTTTGTGGTCCGTTTTAAACGTCCGTGTACAATCGCAGCATGCTGCGATTGTCACCGATTGTCGGTCGACAATCGCCAATGCAAGTCTATGGGAGTGATGAAAAATCGGATAACAAACGGACCACACTGTGTGACTTGCGATGAAATCGCATCGGTGTCCTTTAGAAAAGCCGGCAATTCATCCCCGGCTATACTGTAAAATCACACTGACAGCTTTAATAAAGACTAGAAAGAATAGATATATACACATAGAACACATATATATATATATATACATGTCATTGTGACATGTACATATACATATATTTATAGTTCCTAGACTTCTACATACTGTAATAGCCGCTAATTCAATTGCCGGGTTTTGTGAAATCACAGAAGCCGACATGAAATGATACATTGTTTCCACACATTTAACCATGTAATTTCATGTATTTTTATATATGTTTGAAACATACAATTACATGAGTGTATTTGTGCAAAATTTCAGACATGTAGGGGTTAATTAAAGGTGTAATTTCGTTGAAAAAAAATGCGTGGGCTCCCGCTGTATTTTCTCCACCAGACAGACAAAGCAAAGCGAGTGGGGGCAGATAATAATAGCCTAGGGAGGGTACATTTTTTTTGTGCCCCCCCTGGCTACTAACATCTGCCCCCAGACACCCCAGAAAGGGCAAATCTATAATTAGATTTGCCCTTTCTGGCACTTTGCCCGTCTATTCCCATTGCCCTGTAGCGGTGGCGAATGGGTTAATCTCACCTTACTGTCACCTTAGTATTGAAAGGTGACCTTAAGGCAGGTTAATAATTGAGAGCTGTCAATTAGACAACTATCAATTATTAATCCTATTGAAGTAAATAAAAAAACACACACACTTTAAGAATAAATAATTTTAATGAAATAAAAACACATTTTTTTGACCATATTTTATTTTACACTTAATCCGTGCGAAGCCATTGAACTCCTAAAATAAAGAAAAAAAAATAAAACAACATTATTCTTACCTATTCCGCCGATCTGTCACGTCCCACACTGTAATCCTTCACAAAGGGTTAACTAGCTTTGAGCCAAGCAGTGCAAGTAATCCTGCATGCTCAGCTCAAAGCTCATGAATGAATAAGTTCCTCTCCTGGCGACAGGAGAGGATGTGTTTCATGAATGAAGCTTAATTGATTGTGTCCACTTTCCCTTTAGGTCAGGTCACTACAGTTAAATTGGCAATAAATCAATTAAGCTCCATTCATGAATCTATTCCTCTACTTTCGCTGGGAGAGGAACTTATTCATTCAGGGGAATACAGGTCTGAGACAGCATTATTAGCTCTCTGCGACCTGTAACCTGTTAACCCTTTCTGATGGATTACACCGTGGGACCTGACTGTACATCGGATTGGTAAGTATAATTTTGCTTTTTTATTTTATTTTTATTACAGGAAATGGTTTTAGCAGGAAAATAAAATATGGTCAAAAACTGTGTGATTATTTAATTAAACTTATTTTTTATTAAACTGTGTGTGTTTGATTTTTCTTTCATACAATAGGATTAATAATTGATAGTTGTCTAATTGACAGCTATCAATTATTAACCTGCCTTAAGGTCACCTTTCAATACTAAGGTGACAGTAAGGTGAGATTAACCCATTCGCCACCGCTACAGGGCAATGGGAATAGACGGGCAAAGTGCCAGAAAGGGCGAATCTAATTATAGATTTGCCCTTTCTGGGGTGTCTGGGGGCAGATGTTAGTAGCCAGGGGGGGCACAAAAAAAATGTACCCTCCCTAGGCTATTATTATCTGCCCCCACTCGCTTTGCTTTGTCTGTCTGGTGGAGAAAATACAGCGGGAGCCCACGCATTTTTTTTCAACGAATTTACACCTTTAATTAACCCCTACATGTCTGAAATTTAGCACACATATACTCATGTAATTGTATGTTTCAAACATATATAAAAATACATGAAATTACATGGTTAAATGTGTGGAAACAATGTATCATTTCATGTCGGCTTCTGTGATTTCACTGAAGCCGGCAATTGAATTAGCGGCTATTACAGTATGTAGAAGTCTAGGAACTATAAATATATATATATATACATGTCACAATGACATATATATATATATATATATATATATATATATGTGCTCTATGTGTATATATCTATTCTTTCTTTTGGCATTTAAATACTATTCTTTTGGATCCATTATATGTCAGTTTTGCAAGCCTGCGAGAAAATCTCGCAAGTCGGATGAAAATCGGATGTTACAAGGTACACACACATGCGATTAAATCGCATCTTTGAAGGAAAATCGGATGCCAGAAGGATGTGTGATGTTTGCATTTTGATCCGATTGTCGACCGTCTAAAACGGACCGATTTTTTGTGGTTGTGTGTGACTCCGGCCTTACACGACTTTACTCAAAACAGGGTCCCCAGGTGTCAGGGAAAAAGCCCAATCCTGAGGGTCGCCGCGCAGGAGAGAGATGACAATTTGAACCTGCTGTGCTGCGTTCCCTGAGGACTTAGGTTTTAAGGCAAAAAACAACTTACAGTTATTTTTGAAATTCAGAAATTTAGCTCGATCCCCCAAAAATAAATCTGGCATGGGAATCCTAGGTTCCACAACCAGCAACCCTGCAAGATAGGTAGCAATACTCCGAACTTCAGTGGCAAGCTGATCCACACGGCCAGACAACTGTGCAAGCTCCATTGAGAGAAAAAAAAAATCCTCCTCAGCACTCAGAGAAACAGAGGGAAAAAAAAATGCAACAAACAGAAAAAAAAATCTCTGACAACTTTTTTTTTTTTTTACACTATTTTTCCCTTCTGTGAGTACCATATAATTTTCAGTTTGGCCGGTGATACTGTTATGTTTTGGTAGCTGAGGAGAGCAGGCAAAAACAGCAATACACCAGAGAGGTTGGAATCTACTGGATTGCAGTACCCTGACTAACCACCACAACTAAAGGCAGCCGTGGAGCGTACCTACGTTGGTCCTAGACGCCTCGTCACAGCCTGAGAAGCTAACTACACCTAAAGATAGAAAAAGGAAAACTATCTGCCCCGGAGCAGATCCCCAAAGAACATAGGAAGCCCCCAAACATGTAATGGCGGTTAGACAGGAGGAAACACAAACACAGACAGAAAATAGTATGAGCAAACGTTGGGGCCCAATCTTCCTAAACAGAAAAGGATAGGAAGGAAAACTTACTGCAATCCCAAAAAAACCCTAAAAAGTACCAACACTACTAATTACAAAAACACCTGAGATCACACGACCTTTACCACCTAAATTAGTTCTCTGGTGTAACAAAACTAAGCCACAGCCACTGAAAAAACTGGAAAAGGCAAATGAACAAATAACAGAGGCTCAGATAAACTGAGGAGCACAAGCCCCCCAGAGGGGACCTGGCTGACCTCCACAAGAGTGCAGGAAAAAATGCAAAAAGCAAGCACAGAAATAAAAACAGAAAATGTCTTATCTGAGAGCAGGAGAAGAGGCAAGACTCAGCAAGCTTCCAAGTGAACCAGGAACAACAGCAGTTAGACAAGAACAATTGATCACCGGCAACCCTGATGGGAGGGAACCTCCCTTATATAGGACCAGTCTGTAACTCCTGATTGCCAATCTTCACTAAATGGTTCAGCACTGTCTGCAACCACCAGAGGGAGCTTCTGCTCAGAAATCATCTCCAACACATTCACAACAGGCCTCCAGAAAGATGGCCACCGGGGGCGGCGCATACTCAGATTCAAATTTCACGGGACAAGATCTCGTTGCGGAGATCTGAATCTGAACATGCGCCGCCCATCTTTCCGGAGGCCCCTGGCGGCCATCTTTCCGGAGGCCTCCGCGTCGCAGCAACAGAGCTGCGGGGGGCTTTCGGGCTTTGACGAAATGCTGGCGGAGCCCCCCACGCAGCACAGAGCCCTGCTGCAGCCACACCACAGAGCCTGACACCACCGCACCTCAGAGCACAGGGAGGCTGCATTGGGACCACCGCCACGGGACCGCCGCCACAGGATTTGTAAATATATTGCGACCAGAGCACAGCCACCCCACAAAGCACAGCCACCCCACAGAGCACCCCTGCAACACAGAGCACCACCACCGCACCAGCCTGGACCACCGAACGACCCCTGTGACCACTCCTCTACCTGTGCTGATCCCTTCGCTGGTAAGCTGAATTCGGACTGTAAGACGGACCCCCATTTAACACATTATTTTTTTTCCCTATTTTCCACACCAAAATTTGTGGTGCGTCTTATAGTCCGAAAAATACGGTAAGTTAGGTTAATATAACTTTCATTACTAAATCTTTAGGGTTACACAAATTAGTTGATAAAAAATGAGTACACCGCACATCAAAATCTACTACATCTATCATTTTGTCTGGCCTCTATGATTTTTAATGACAGCACCAAGTCTTCTAGGCCTGGAATGAACAAGTTGGTTACATAATACATCATCTATCTTCTTTCTCTTTTTCAATAACGAGCTCTTAGTGCCTGGATGCTGGATGGAAAGTGATGACAACTTGTCTCTTCAGAATTCACCATAGGTGTTTGGTTTGGTTCAGATCAGAAAACACTTGGCCACTGAATCACTTTTGCCATGCTCTTTAAAAATGCAACATTGGCCTAAGGCTGTGGTTCCACGGTCCGGAACCACAGCGCTTTGGACGGAGCGGAAATTCCGCTCCGTCTAAGCCCCGCCCCCTTTCTGACGCGCGCTCTTTCCGGAGGTGTTCAGGACACCTCCGGAACACCTCCGGAAAGAACGCAGGGCTACATAGCCCTGTGTTAAATTCTGTTGCGGCGACGCACCGTCGCCGCAACACGCGAGGACATGCTGCGGTCTGAAAAGACGCGCCGCATGTCAGTTTACGCAGGTCTCCCGCCTGCGTGTTGTTACGCATAGTGGAGACGGGATTTCTTGAAATCCCCTCCACTATGCTGTAACATCTGGACGCTGCGTGTTTGGCGCTGCGCCAGCGCACAGCGCCAAACACACAGCGTTTACTGATCGTGGAAACTCACCCTTACATGTGTGTTTTGGACCATTGAAAAATCCCAGTTGGGGAGGAATGGATGGGACTTAGAAAGTTAGTGATAATCCAGCACTTGTTTCCAGTGTGAATAAAAATGAAACGTTTATTGAAAAATCCAAAATAAAATCAAAGAAAGATTAAAAAGCAGGACATCCTGGGGATAGCAGCAAAAATATATTGACCTGGTATTTGTGTTCAGTTCTTATTCATGTGATAATAACCAGTAACCTGCGTCTTATACACATCACAGTGTCTAATGCACAGAGGAAACCCTCAGCCACAAACGGGCATGTGCGATATGTCTAAATTACCCCTATGGACGATCATATGTCCACAACAGAAAGCATACGTTCCATACAAGAATGAAGAGTGCGCCATCTATAATGTGTACCGTATATACTCGCATATAAGCTGAGATTTTCAGCCCATTTTTTAAGGCTGAAAGTCCCCCTCTCGGCTTATATGCGAGTCATATATTCCAGGAGGTCGGCGGGAGCGGGGGTGTCAGATCATGCTCACCCCCCTGGCGCGTCTCTGCAGCTCCCCTGCTTCTCCCACGGTCTCAGGCTCCTTCAGCGGTCATGTGGTACCGCTCATTAAAGTCATGAATATGCACATATTCATGACTTTAATGAGCGGTACCACGTGACCGCTGAAGGAAGGAATAGCTGCCGGAAACCGCAGGGGGGCTGCAGAGATGCGCCAGGAGGGGTAAGTATATGCAATATTCACCTGACACCGGTCCACCGCTGCACGGCGCTGTGTCCTCCACGTCCTCTGGCTGTGATGTTCAGGTCAGAGGGCGCGATGACGTAGTTAGTGCGCGCCACGCCCTTTGCGTGAACAGTCACAGACAGAGGACCCGGAAGACGAAGCGGCACGCATCAGTGGACCGGGGACAGGTGAATATCTCAGGTGCCAGGGCCCTGAGCCAGCGGTGACACCGGCACCTGTCCCCTATAGCGCGCCGGTGTCCCCACCTGCTCAGGACACCGGCACCTGGCCCCCAGTGACGAGAGGTGAGTATGTTTTTTTTTTTTTTTTTAATTGCGGCAGCATATGGGGCATAATCTATGGAGCATCTTATGGGGGCATAATCTATGGAGCATCATATGGAGCATCATATGGAGCATAAAATATATGGAGCATCTTATGGGGCAGACTGTGGAGACCTGTGTGTCTTATACAGTGCCTTCCCCCCCCTTTCCACCAATCCCGTAAAGAATACACAACCAGACCTGGATGGGTTGAACAGGTCGGTCACAGTTTATTAAATACATAAGCAGAGAAGGGCTATTACATTTCGTAACGGGCGGCTCATGGCTGAGATCCTGTCCATTGATCGACAGGCGATTTGGCCAACGAGCGGTCACAAACTTTTGCCCTCCTCTACTATTCCGCCACGGAGGATGCTGTATATGACCTACACAGGACTGTGACCCCCATCCATCACCATAAAGGCCTGTTCAACTCCATCCTGCAGGCCGAACAAAAATATATCGAGGCCAATGTCCGTCAGGTGAACGCCGTCTGGTCTTAGTAATGCAGTGTTGTCTCCTTCCAGCTGGTGATGCCGAACCACAATACCATATTTTCCTCACAAATTTTGCCATCCGCGCGTTGAACTTTTTTCTTACTCATTCTATGGCTTTTTCGTCTCTTGCACCCCGCCAGACGGCCCGTGTTATCATTTGTGACTAAACTAATACTATAACCACGAATAAACAGGTAAAACGCTCGATGTCTGTTGTCATCCATTTGTAAAGATCAGCGATTTTTTGCTTGCCAAGATCGTTACCACCAACGTGTAACACAATTATCACCGGGCGTTTTACCCTCCTGGAGTTGTAAGCCAACTCTTGGAACACCTGTTTCCATTGGAGACCTCTTATCCCTCTCCAGTTGACTTCTAGACCCGGGAAGCCTAGACTTTTTCCCAACAGGCCGCAGCTCGGCCCTCTTTGCAGCCCAATAGACATATGAATGTCCTAAAACAGATTTCTAATTACTATTCTCTGAATTGGACTAGAATTCTAGAATGCATTTGGCCACTCATTGCTCCTGCAATATCATCTGTACCACTCTAATCAAGCTGTTTCTCCTCTTCCCACAGGTATGCACCAAATTTCCCCAGCTTTGCCAAATTCCTATGACTGTGTTTTGTGAACTGCATTAACTTTGCATGGTATGCACCAAATTTCCCCAGCTTTGCCAAATTCCTGTGACTGTGTTTTGTGAACTGCATTAACTTTGCATGGTATGCACCAAATTTCCCCAGCTTTGCCAAATTCCTGTGACTGTGTTTTGTGAACTGCATTAACTTTGCATGGTATGCACCAAATTTCCCCAGCTTTGCCAAATTCCTGTGACTGTGTTTTGTGAACTGCATTAACTTTGCATGGTATGCACCAAATTTCCCCAGCTTTGCCAAATTCCTATGACTGTGTTTTGTGAACTGCATTAACTTTGCATGCTTTCCCACCGCTTGTGACTGTCTATGAAGTGCATATAATCTCTAGCATTTCACTACTTACCATTTTTCTCTTTGCACAATATATCCTCTCCCCCTGTGTCTCTCATGCATACCTGAGTTGCCAGTCCCTTCCCCCTTTTATTAGCTTTGCTTAACTGTGACAATGTGGTCTGGGTAATCACGCCCACAACCCCCCTCACAGCTGCTTCCTCTCAAGTACACATATAGTCTCGGCCATGAGTCTGAGCAGACGTGTCTGACCTCCATCTTTCAAATTACAGATTTCTAATTACTATTCTCTGAATTAGACTAGAATTGGACTGGAATTTGACTGTAAGTTGACATCATATATAACCACTACCATGTTTCCTTTTCTTTTCACTATCACCCCCATACTACTTACTTTCTTCCTATTCCCTGCAATCCCCCCACTTAGTAAGGAATTAGTCATTTCCCCCTCCATCCTCCCCAGCCATCTCACCTTTTCCTCAGAACTGTTCCTCCACGTACAATCCTTTTTCTCCAGACACACACGGCCACACCATGTCTTATCCTGTTCCCACCTTCTAACGCTCTGTCTATTACTCCTCACTGCTGGTGACATATCCCCAAATCCTGGCCCTCCTCAACTCATCCCCACATTCACTTCTATCACCATGCCACGATCCTCTACACGTCTTCGCAACCATAATAACCTCATACCCATTCACCCAGCCCCAATTCCTCCGGTCCCCCTACCTGGAGCACTATGGAACGCACGCTCTGTCTGCAATAAACTGTCATTTATCCACGACCTCTTCATCACCAATAAACTCTCCTTCCTTGGCATCACTGAAACCTGGCTCACACCCTCTGACTCAGCCTCACCAGCTGCACTCTCATACAGTGGATTCCACCTATCTCACACCCTCCGCCCCAGCAACAAACGTGGTGGAGGAGTTGGATTGCTCCAATCTGATACCTGCTCCTTTACCCCAATTCCACTACCCCCCTCCGCTACTATTCCCTCATTTGAGGTGCATTCCGTCCGCATCTACTCCCCCTCCAACCTCCAGCTGGCTGTCATCTACCGCCCCCCAGAACTTGCCATCTCCACCTTTCTCGATCACTTCACCACCTGGCTGCTCCATTTCCTCTCTGTTGACATCCCCACTATCATCATGGGTGACTTCAACATCCCCATTGATGCTTCCACCCCAGCGGCCTCTAAACTTTTATCGCTCACTCCCTCCTTTGGCCTCACTCAATGGTCCTCTGCGGCCACTCACAAAGATGGTCACACGCTCGACCTTATCTTCACCCGCCTGTTATGTTTCGGTAGCTGAGGAGGACAGGAACAACAGCAGGGCAGCCAAACACCTGAGATGTTGGTAACTGAGGGGTTGCAGATTCCTAAACTAACGACACAACTAGAGGTAGCCGTGGAGCGTTCCTACGTTGATCCTAGACGCCTCGTCACAGCCTGAGAGATAACTACACCTAAAGGCAGAAAGATGAAAGCTATCTGCCCCGGAGCAGATCCCCAAAGAAAATAGGAAGCCCCCAAACATATAATGGCGGTTAGACAAGATGAAAATACAAACATAGGCAGAAAATAGACTGAGCAAACGCTGGGGCCACAAGCTGACTAAATAGGATAGGACAGGAGAGATTACTTTCTGCAACCCAGAAAACCCTACAAAAATCCAACAATTCTATTACAAAAATACTGAGATCACACGATCTCGCCACCCACTAAATCAGGTCTTAGTGTGAACAAAAACCAAGCCGCAGCCGCTGAAAAAACAGGAAAGAGCAAATGAGCAAATAACAGTGGCTGCAGATAAACTGTGAGGAGCTCAGGCCCCAGGAGGGGACCTGGCTGACCTCCACAAAAGTGCAGAAAACAATGCAAAATGCAAGCACAAAAAGAAAAGCAAAAAATATCTTATCTGAAAGCAGGAGATGCAGGCAAGACTCCAGCAAACTTCCAGATGAACCAGGAACCACATTTGAGACAAGAACAATTGATCACCGGCAACCATCATGGGAGGGAACCCCCCTTATATCAGACCAGTCAGTGAACCCAGACTGCCACTCCTCGCTGAAAGGTTCAGTACTGTCTGTAACCACCAGAGGGAGCCTCTGCTCAGAAACCATCTCCAACACATTCACAACAGTACCCCCCCTTGAGGAGGGGTCATCGAACCCTCACCTGTGCAACCAAGCCGATCAGGATGAGCTCGGTGATAGGCACGGATCAGTCTCCCAGCATGGATGTCCGAAGCAAACACCCAAGAATTGTCATCCTGACCATAACCTCTCCACTTAACCAAATACTGGAGTTTCTGTCTAGAAAAACGAGAATCCAATATTTTCTCAACCACATACTCCAGATTGCTCTCAACCAAAACAGGGTCAGGAGGCGCAGCCATAGGAACCAATCGCTCGACAAACCTCTTCAATAAGGACTTGTGGAACACGTTATGGATCTTAAATGTCCCTGGAAGAAGCAAACGGAAGGAAACAGGATAAAGAATCTCCATGATCTTATAAGGTCCAATGAACCTGGGCTTAAACTTTGGAGATGCAACCCTCATAGGGATATTTCTTGAGGACAACCAAACCAAGTCCCCCACTTTAAACCGAGGACCATCAGTCCTATGCCGGTTGGCAAACAATTGGGCCTTCTGAGAGAGAGACAGCCTCTCCACTACCTGGTCCCAAATCTGCTGCATTCGCTCCACAACAGAGTCAACACCCGGACAGACAGAAGCCTCCGCCTGTCCCGAAGAAAATCGAGGGTGAAACCCAAAATTGCAGAAAAATTGAGACATCAAGGTGGCAGAGCTAGCCCTATTATTAAGAGCAAACTCAGCCAAAGGCAAAAAAGAGACCCAGTCATCTTGATCAGCAGACACAAAACATCTCAAATAAGTCTCCAAGGTTTGGTTTGTTCTCTCGGTTTGTCCATTGGTCTGAGGATGAAAAGCAGAGGAGAAAGATATTTGAACACCAAGTTTAGAACAAAATGTCCTCCAAAATCTGGAAACAAACTGGACTCCTCTGTCAGACACAATGTTCTCCGGAATGCCATGTAACCGAACCACGTGCTGAAGGAACAAAGGCACCAATTCGGAGGAGGAAGGCAACTTAGGTAATGGCACAAGATGACGGTCATTCTCTGAGTAACAGGGAGATCGGAAATAAAATCCATAGAGATTTGGGTCCATGGCCTCTTGGGCACAGGTAATGGCATTAACAAACCACTAGAGCGAGAGCAAGTCCCACAGGACTGCACAAATTCCCTGACGTCACGAGACAAAGTAGGCCACCAAAAGGACCGACTCACCAAGTCTCTGGTACCAAAAATCCCGGGATGACCAGCCAAAGCGGAATAATGAATCTCAGACATCACACTCTTCTTCCACTGGTCTGGGACAAACAATTTCCCAATAGGGCAGCGCTCAGGTTTATCCTCCTGACACCCTTCCAAGGCCAGTCTCAAATTGGGCGAGATGGCGGAAAAAACTACACCCTCTTTAAAAATAACAGTAGGATCAGATAACTCAGGAGAGTCCGCAAAGAAACTCCTCGAGAGGGCATCCGCCTTAACATTCTTAGTGCCAGGAAGAAAAGAAACCACAAAATTAAAACGTGTGAAAAACAAGGCCCACCTGACCTGTCTAGGATTAAGTCGCTTGGCTGATTCGAGATAAACCAGATTCTTATGGTCCGTGAGGACCACCACCTGATGTTTTGCTCATTCCAGCCAATGTCTCCACTCTTCAAAGGCCACTTTATGGCCAATAATTCCCGATTACCCACGTCATAATTACGTTCAGTTGGAGAAAATTTTCGAGAGAAAAAGGCACAAGGGTTACTCTTAGAGGTCTCAGGATCTCTTTGGGGCAAAACGGCACCTGCCCCAATTTCAGAGGCATCAACCTCCACCGGAAACGATAGAGAAACATCAGGCTGCCGTAGAACAGGAGGCCCATCATGTATTGGAGCATTCTAAATGGGGCAGATCAGACACTGGAGCAGCATTTACAGGGCCCATTAAACACTGGTACATTATTAATGGAGCCCATTTTATATGGAGCATTCTTTTGGCCTATAAGACACTGGAGCATCATCCATGGGGCACATCATGTATTGGAGCCTTCTAAATGGGGCAGATC
>JARQOD010007628.1:0-38578 GCA_033576555.1 Oophaga sylvatica | reverse complement strand
CAGTGAAAATAAAAAATCATATTTTTTCCACAAAAACAATCTTTTCACCCCAATTTTTATTTTCCCAAGGGTAACAAGACCCCAAAAGTTTTTGTGCAATTTGTCCTGAGCATTCTGATACCCCATATGTGGGGGTAAACCATTGTTTGGGTGCAAGGCAGAGCTTGGAAGGGAAGGAGCGCCGTTTGACTTTTCAGCGCAGAATTGTCTGGACGTCATGTCGTGTTTGTAGAGGTCCTGATGTGTCTAAACAGTGGAAACCCCCCACAAGTGACCCCATTTTGGAAATTAGACCCCCTAAGGAACTTATCTAGATGTGTGGTGAGCACTTTGAACCTCCAAGTGCTTCACAGAAGTTTATAACATAGAACCGTGAAAATAAAAAATCATATTTTTTCCACAAAAACGATCTGTTCACCCCAATTTTTATTTTCCCAAAGGTAACAAGACCCCAAAAGTTTTTGTGCAATTTGTCCTGAGCATGCCGATACCCCATATGTGGGGGTAAACCACTGTTTGGGCGCACGGCAGGGCTTGGAAGTGAAGGAGCGCCGTTTGACTGTTTCAAACCAAAATTGGCTGGAATTTAAATTGGACGCCATGTCGCGTTTGGAGAGCCCCTGATACACCTAAACAGTCGAAATCCCCCACAAATCACACCATTTTGGAAACTAGACCCTTAAGGAACTTATCTAGATGTGTGGTGAGCACTTTGAACCCCCAAGTGCTTCACAGAAATTAATAAACGTAGAGCTGTGAAAATAAAAAATCATTTTTTTCCTCAAAAATTATTCTTTAGCCCGCTATTTTTTTTATTTTCCCAAGGGTAACAGGAGAAATTGGACCCAAAAAGTTGTTGTGCAATTTTTCCTGAGTACGCTGATACCCCATATTGGGGTGAAACCACTGTTTGGGCGCATGGGAGTGCTTGGAAGGGAAGGAGCGCCATTTTGTAATGCAGACTTTGATGGAATGTTCTGCGGGCGTCATGTTGTGTTTGCAGAGCCCTTGATGTACCTAAACAGTAGAAACCCCCTGCAAGTGACACCATTTTGGAAACTAGACCCCCCAAGGAGCTTATCTAGATGTGTGGTGAGCACTTTGAACCCCCAAGTGCTTCACAGAAATTTATAAACGCAGAGCCGTGAAAATGAAAAATCATTTTTTTCTCAAAAATGTTTTTTTAGCCAGCTATTTTTTATTTTCCCAAGGGTAACAGGAGAAATTAGAATCCCAAAATCGGTGTGCAATTTGTCCTGAGTACGCTGATACCCCATATGTTGGGGTAAACCACTGTTTGGGCGCACGGCAGGGCTCGGAAGGGAGGGAGCGACATTTGACTTTTTGAAAGCCACGTCGTGTTTGGAGACCCCCTGATGTGTCTAAACAGTGGAAACCCCCCACAAGTGACCCCATTTTGGAAACTAGACCCTTAAGGAACTTATCTAGATGTGTGGTGAGCACTTTGAACCCCCAAGTGTTTCACAGAAATTTATAAACGCAGAGCCGTGAAAATGAAAAATCATTTTTTTTCTCAAAAATGTTTTTTTTAGCCAGCTATTTTTTATTTTCCCAAGGGTAACAGGAGAAATTAGAACCCCAAAATTGGTGTGCAATTTGTCCTGAGTACGCTAATACCGCATATGTTGGGGTAAACCACTGTTTGGGCGCACGGCAGGGCTCGGAAGGGAGGGAGCGACATTTGACTTTTTGAAAGCCACGTCGTGTTTGGAGACCCCCTGATGTGTCTAAACAGTGGAAACCCCCCACAAGTGACCCCATTTTGGAAACTAGACCCCTTAAGGAACTTATCTAGATGTGTGGTGAGCACTTTGAACCCCAAGTGTTTCACAGAAATTTATAAACGCAGAGCTGTGAAAATAAAAAATCTTTTTTTTTCTCAAAAATGATTTTTTTAGCCAGCTATTTTTTATTTTCCCAAGGGTAACAGGAGAAATTAGAACCCCAAAATTGGTGTGCAATTTGTCCTGAGTACGCTGATACCCCATATGTTAGGGTAAACCACTGTTTGGGCGCACGGCAGGGCTCGGAAGGGAGGGAGCGCCATTTGACTTTTTGAACGCCACGTCGTGTTTGGAGACCCCCTGATGTGCCTAAATAGTGGAAATCCCTCAATTCTAGCTCCAACCCTAACCCCAACACACCCCTAACCCTAATCCCAACCCTAAACCTAACCTAAATCCCAACCCTAATTGTAACCCTAACCTTAATTGTAACCCTAACTCTAATTGTAACCCTAACCCTAATTTTAACCCTAACCCTAATTGTAACCTTAACCCTAATTATAACCCTAACCCTAAGGCTAGGTTCATTTTGCGTTTTACCAGCCCGTTCAACACATAGCGTTGACGGGCTGGTAACGGTATAGCATAACACGATCGCGTTATGCTATACCCGCTAGCGCAGAGGAATCAGCAGATGATTCATCTGCGCTAGCGGTGACGGAGCCCAGACGCTGCAGCCCGCGTCCGAGGCTCCGTCACTGAATGATGGCACGTCGCAAACGCATCCCGCTTTACGGCATGCGTCGCGATGCGCCCTCAAATGGGGGTGAATGGCAGCGTTAACGGACTGCGTTACACCGCGTTATACCGCGGTGTAACGCAGTCCGTCTAACGGACTGCCATAACGCAGTATGAACCCAGCTTAACCCTAACGCTAATTATAACCCTAACCTAATGCTAACCCTAACCCTAATGCTAACCCTAACCCTAATTATAACCACTAATTATAACCCTAACCCTAACAGAAAAATGAAAATAAATATAATTTCTATTTTTTATTATATGTCCCTAACTAAGGGGGTGATAAATGGGGGGGATTATGTACTGTTTTTTTTATTTTGATCACTGTGATAGTTTATCACAGTGATCAAAATGCACTTTCTGGAGAATGAATGAAATCATTTTTGAATCTGCCGCCAAGCAGATCGGCGGGAGCACTGCGCATGCGCCCGCCATTTTTTTTTTGCAGGAAGAAGACGCCGGGATCCTGGGGCCTTTGGGAGGACGGAGGACACCGGTAAGTATACGGGGGGGCGATCGGGGGACCGGGGGACCCTCATTTTCTCTCCTCTGATGTGCGATCACATCAGAGGGAGAGAAATCATTTTTTTTTTTTTTGCGATCGCATCTATGCTTGCATAGATGCGATCGCAACACCGGGATCGGTGAATACCCACCCGGATCATGTTCTCTGGGGTCTCGGCTACCCCCGGTAGCCGAGACCCCAGAGAATATTTGCCCATCCCCCCCAGGACACAGCGGCACATAGCGGCGGGCGCACTGAGCATGCGCCCGCCATTTTCTTCATCGCGCCGGCCCCGGGGGACACCGGAGGGCCCTGGGGCCACATACAGGACATCGGGGGCCACATGGGGGTCCCGGGGACCCTTTTTCTCTGTCCTCTGATGTCCGATGACATCAGAGGACAGAGAAATTAAATGGCACAACTTTTTTTTTGTTGCGGTCACCGTTATAGGGTTAATAACGGCGATCGCAACATCGGTGTCGGTAAAAACCGACCCGATTCATGTTCTCTGGGGTCTCGGCTACCCCGGTAGCCGAGACCCCGAGAATAATGCGCCTCTGGGGGGCGCTATTCACTTTTTCCACAGCGCCGTTAATTAACGGCGCTGTGGTTTAAGTACCCTTAATGACCGCCGTTAAAAGGCGTATCGGCGGTCGTTAAGGGGTTAAGCAAGTTGAAGATGAAATGTTCTTTAAAAGACCTAAAGTTAAAGATGACACATTTCCTGTTTTGTGTTTTAGAAAGAAAAAATATACATATATATATATACAGCTCTGGCAAAAATTAAGAGACGACTGCACAGTTTTATAAATTCAGCTTCTCTACATGTCTGACAGCCATTCCATTCCAGTGTCAGTTGAATTCCAACCAGAGTACACCTCATTCTGCTTAATGTGCGTCTGATTAGGTGATCACCTGAACCAAATCTTATTTAATGAAGGAAAGTATAAAAAACACTGCTGTGCTGTTCACAATCCTCTTGCAATAGGACAAGCTGGATGGCAAAACAAGTGCTAGTAATATCCCAAAAGTAATAGGAATGAAAAAATAACTTTTTACCATGCCAAAGGAGTTGAAAAGAAAAGCCTTGATGAGGAAAAGAAGGGCTCAATTCTGGCTTTACTAGCAGAGGGATACAGTGAGCGTCATGTTGCCTCTATCCTTAAAATTTCTAAGATGGTGTCACGGGTGTGTCTGTTGTGAATGGACTTGAAATGAGTTCTGAGCAGAGGCTCCCTCTGGTGGTTACAAGCGGTACTGGACTGTCCAGTGAAGATTGTGAGGATTGGGAATCAGGTGTTACTGACTGGTCTTATATAAGGGAGTCGCCTTCCCATCAGGGTTGCCAGTGATCAATTGTTCTGGTCTCAATCCTTGATTCCTGTTTCCTTTGTAGCCTGCTGTGTCGTGTCTGCATCTC
The DNA here is from genome assembly GCA_033576555.1 of Oophaga sylvatica. NCBI lineage: Eukaryota > Metazoa > Chordata > Amphibia > Anura > Dendrobatidae > Oophaga > Oophaga sylvatica. The sequence continues at coordinate 34,107 of JARQOD010007628.1, read as the reverse complement.
CTGCTAACAGATAAGACATTTTCTTCCTTTTGTTTTTGTGCTTGATTTTTGCATTTTGTCCTGCACTTCTGTGGGGGCCTTCAGGGTCCCCTCCGGGGGCTTTTGCTCTCTCAGTTTAGTTCAGCCACTGATGTTTGTACATTTGCTTTTTCCAGTTTTTTCAGTGGCTGCTGTTTTGATTTTGTTACACCAGAGAACTAATTTAGGTGGTAGAGGTCGTGTGATCTCAGGTGATTTTGAAATTAGTAGAGTTGGTGCTTTTCAGGGTTTTTTGGGATTGCAGTAAGTGCCCTTCCTATCCTTTTCTATTTAGGTAATTTGGGCCCCAGCGTTTGCTCATACTATTTTCTGTCTGTGTCAGTATTTCTTCTTGTCTAACCGCCATTACATGTTTGGGGGCTTTCTATGTTCTTTGGGGATCTGCTCCGGGGCAGATAGCTTTCCTCTTTCTATCTTTAGGTGTAGTTAGTTTCTCAGGCTGTGACGAGGCGTCTAGGACCAACGTAGGAACGCTCCACGGCTGCCTCTAGTTGTGGTGGTTAGTCAGGGTACTGCAATCTCATAGATTCCAACTGCTCTGGTGTATTGCCTTTTTTACCTGCACTCCTCAGCTACCGAAACATAACAGTATCACCGGCCTAATAAATTGAAAATTGTATGGTACTCACAGAAGGGAAAAATATTGTGAAAGAAAAAAGGTTGTCAGAGTTGTCAGAGATATTTTTCTGTTTGTTGCATTTTTTTTTTTTCCCTCTGTATCTCTGGGTGCTGGGGAGGATTTTTTCTCTCAATGGAGTTTGCACAGTTGTCTGGCCGTGTGGATCAGCTTGCCACTGAGGTTCGGAGTATTGCTACCTATCTTGCTAGGTTGCCTGTTGTGGAACCTAGGATTCCCATGCCAGATTTGTTTTTGGGGGATCGAGCCAAGTTTCTGAATTTCAAAAATAATTGTAAATTGTTTTTTGCCTTAAAATCTAAGTCCTCAGGGAACGCTGCGCAGCAGGTTCAAATTGTCATCTCTCTCCTGCGCGGCGATCCTCAGGATTGGGCTTTTTCCCTGACACCTGGGGATCCTGTTTTGAGTGATGTTGATGCATTTTTTCAGGCCTTGGGGTTATTGTACGATGAGCCTAATGTCACTGATCAAGCTGAAAAAGCCTTGTTGGCATTAAATCAGGGGCTTGATGACGCTGAGTTATACTGTCAGAGATTCCGTAGGTGGGCAGTCCTGACCAAATGGAATGACGACGCTTTGGCAGCCCTTTTTCGGAAGGGTCTGTCAGATAATGTAAAGGATGTTATGGTGGGATTCCCTGTCCCCTCTGGTCTCAATGATTCTATGTCATTAGCGATTCAAATTGACAGACGTTTGCGTGAGAGGAGAAGTATGCGTGGAATAGTGTTGCCTTGTGAACCTGCTTCTGAATCCATGCAGTGTGATAGAGTGGTTTCTGGGGCACAGCGTCATGAGTTTCGAAAACGCAATGGGTTATGTTTCTACTGTGGTGATGCCTCTCATGCTATTTCAGTCTGCCCTAAGCGGGGAAGACGTTTTGCACGCTTAGTTGTCTTGGGTAGTGTTCAGACTAAGTTTTTATTAACTGTTACTCTGATATGCTCTCTGTCCTCATTTTCTGCTCAGGCTTTCGTTGATTCTGGAGCAGCTATTAACCTGATGGATTTTGATTTTGCTAAAAGTTGTGGGTTTCCCTTGATACCCCTAAAGAAGTCTATTCCCCTACTGGGGATTGATTCTACCCCTTTGGCTGAGAATAAACCTCAGTTCTCTACTCAGGTGATAATGAGGGTTGAACCTGATCATCAGGAGAGCTGCAAATTTTTGGTTCTGTATAATCTGCATGACATTATCGTGCTGGGTTTCCCTTGGTTACAGTCTCATAATCCTGTTTTGGATTGGAAATCTGTGTCTGTAACCAGTTGGGGCTGCCAATGTGTTAATACCAACACTCCTGTTTTTTCTGCCTCCCCCCAGGCTCAGGATGTTCCTGACTTTTTGATTGATTTTTCTGATGTGTTTAGCGAAAGTAAATCTGCATCCTTGCCTCCCATAGGAGCTATGACTGCGCTATTGAATTAGTGCCTGATAGTAAATTCCCTAAAGGTCGCCTTTTTAACTTGTCTGTACCTGAACATGACGCTATGCGGTCTTATATCAAGGAGTCATTGGAGAAGGGTCATATCAGACCATCCTCTTCACCCTTAGGTGCCGGTTTTTTCTTTGTGGCCGAAAAGGATGGTCCATTAAGGCCGTGTATTGATTATCGTCTTTTGAACAATATTACTGTGAAATATCAATACCGTTACCCTTGATTTCTGACCTGTTTTCCAGGGTGAAAAACGCTACTTGGTTTACCAAGCTTGACCTCAGGGGGGCATATAACCTTATTCGCATTAAGCACGGGGATGAATGGAAGACGGCATTTAATACCCCTGAGGGGCATTTTGAGTACCTTGTGATGCCCTTTGGGCTCACTAATGCTCCTTCTGTCTTCCAGTCCTTCATGAATGACATTTTCAGGGATTTTGTGGATAAATTTCTGATTGTTTATTTGGATGATATCTTGATTTTTTCCAATGACTGGGACTCTCATGTGAAACATGTTCGAACTGTATTCCAGATTTTGAGAGAGAATGCTCTGTATGTGAAGGGATCAAAGTGTCTTTTTGGCGTACAGAGGATCTCATTTTTGGGATTCATTTTGTCCCCATCTGTTATTGAAATGGACCCGGTCGAGGTTCAGGCCATCTGTGATTGGGTCCAACCTACTTCATTAAAGGCTCTTCAAAGATTTTTGGGTTTTGCCAATTTTTATCGTAAATTTATTGGTAATTTCTCGGTTATTGTTAAACCATTAACTGATTTGACCAAAAAGGGTTCTGATGTGGTGAATTGGCCTCCTGAGGCAGTCTCTGCATTTCAGGAACTTAAGCAGAGATTCACTTCTGCTCCTGTTCTACGGCAGCCTGATGTTTCTCTGCCATTTCAGGTGGAGGTTGATGCCTCTGAAATTGGGGCAGGTGCCGTTTTGTCCCAAAGAGATCCAGAGACCTCTAAAAGTAACCCTTGTGCCTTTTTCTCTCGAAAATTTTCTCCTACTGAACGTAATTATGACGTGGGTAATCGGGAGTTATTGGCCATGAAGTGGGCTTTTGAAGAGTGCAGACATTGGCTGGAGGAGCCAAACATCAGATGGTGGTCCTTACGGACCATAAGAATCTGGTTTATCTGGAATCTGCCAAGCGACTTAATCCTAGACAGGCCAGGTGGGCCTTGTTTTTCACACGTTTTAATTTTGTGGTTTCCTTTCTTCCTGGCACTAAGAATGTTAAGGCGGATGCCCTCTCGAGGAGTTTCCTTGCGGACTCTCCTGAGTTATCTGATCCTTCTGTTATTTTGAAAGAAGGTGTAGTTCTTTCCGCCATCTCGCCCAATTTGAGACTGGCTCTGGAGGGGTGTCAGGAGGATAGGCCCGAGCGCTGCCCTGTTGGGAAATTGTTTGTCCCGGACCAGTGGAAAAAGAGTGTGATGTCTGAGATTCATTGTTCCGCGTTGGCTGGGCATCCCGGAATTTTTGGTACCAGAGACTTGGTTAGTCGGTCCTTTTGGTGGCCTACCTTGTCTCGTGATGTCAGGGAATTTGTGCAGTCCTGCGGGACTTGCTCTCGCTCCAAGCCTTGCTCTCGCTCTAGTGGTTTGTTGATGCCATTGCCTGTGCCCAGAGGCCATGGACCCATATCTCTATGGATTTCATTTCCGACCTCCCTGTTTCTCAGAGAATGACCGTCATCTGGGTGATTTGTGATAGGTTTTCCAAGATGATACATCTTGTGCCATTACCTAAGTTGCCTTCCTCCTCTGAATTGGTGCCTTTGTTCCTTCTGCACGTGGTTCGTTTACACGGCATTCCTGAGAACATTGTGTCTGACAGAGGAGTCCAGTTTGTTTCCAGATTTTGGAGGACCTTTTGTTCTAAACTTGGTGTTCAATTGTCTTTCTCCTCGGCGTTTCATCCTCAGACCAATGGTCAAACTGAGAGAACAAACCAGACATTGGAGACTTATCTAAGATGCTTTGTGTCTGCTGATCAGGATGACTGGGTCTCTTTTTTGCCTTTGGCTGAGTTTGCTCTTAATAATAGGGCTAGCTCTGCCACTTTGATGTCTCCATTTTTCTGTAATTCTGGGTTTCACCCTCGATTTTCTTCAGGACAGACGGAGGCTTCTGTCTGTCCAGGTGTTGACTCTGTTGTGGAGCGTATGCAACAGATTTGGGACCAGGTAGTGGAGAGGTTGTCCCTCTCTCAGGAGAGGGCCCAGCGGTTTGCTAACCGGCATAGGACTGATGGTCCTCAGTTTAAAGGGGGGGACTTGGTCTGGTTGTCCTCAAAAAATATTAATATGAGAGTGGCATCTCCTAAATTTAAAGATATCAGAGCAACGAACTCCTGCACTCAAGGAATGACCAAAGCGGAAAAAAGTTCAAAAATAAAGTCTTTAATTCAAGAAATAATTCAAATATGGTAGAGGGTTCAATGTGAAGACAGACGTAATCAAAAAATAAACAACGTTTCGGCTAATAGCGCCTTTATCAAGTATAGTCTGTGTTCTGTAAAACAAAAATACAGGTATAAAGGACATATCCAAAAACAACGTATAAAAAAGTAAATCAAAAACCACAGTAGTGGGAACCAAATCTCCATATGAGTATTGTTCAGTATATAGACATAACATAAGTATACATATATATTAAAGCATATATTGTAAGAGCTATAAAGAGAATTATTTTAAAGGTACATATGTATATTGTAATAATCCAGAAAAAACGCACAAGGGAATATCAACATACAAGAAATATTGATACATAAGACATGTAGCATATAAGCGCAGGGAATAAACTAAACAAGATGTCTAAGGCGCTAAGAGACCAAAAAAAAGGGGCCACAGAAACAGATGGTAAACATAGAATCCACATAGAATGGGAGCAACATAGAAAAAAAGGAAAATATATATACATATATATGTGTAACAAAGTATAGGGGGGTACATTACTATTGCTGCTAGAACCCGTCACAGGAGCGGAGAGGAATTGAATCCTACAAAGAAAAAGCCCATAATAAGGAAAAAGGAAGCTCAAATGATATTAAGAGAGGGAGATGGAATAAAGAGTGCAGTTGTAAGTAAGAAAGAACCGTTACCTTATGAGGATACTGACAAGTAAAAGACAATGAAAGGCAGGCAGAAAGCCGTGCAGAGGAACGTCTGATGTCAGGAGCGATGGTCCGCGTGTGCAGGGAATATACTGCCCCGATCGCTTCTTATACAGCGTGCATGAGTGAGAGATTAGTTCCGGGTTCAGGGGTGAGTGTGCAGGATGAAACAGCGCATGCGCGCCGCCCGGGAGACCGGAGAAAGCCGAAAAGCCGACAGCAAAAGAGCGAGGGCAGTGAGAGAGGAGAAAGAGGTAAAGGCGCATGCGCACCGCGTGGAAAGCTAAGTGAACATGAAAATTAGTTAGAATAGAAGTGCGCATGACCAGGAAGGATGCAGTGTGGCAAGGATTCATTTCTGCTCCATAGTTCCCTATAGAAAAAAGGTAAAGGGAAAAATGTTACTTAATAATAATCATTATGTTATATCAGTAGAATATTGAAAAAAAGGGAAAACAACATACAGCAATAGTAACGAAAAAATCCAAAATAGAGGTTAATGAATATATATAAATGTACATAAGAGCCATATTGGTAAATGACCATAAATGCTGTGGCCAAAACACCTGGAACAACAAGCTGGGACTAACATAAATGGCTAAGTATCTATGTATATAGAACAACATGGGCAAGCCTATATGCCAATTGGGCTAATAGAATATCAGGAATAGTCATAATCTTTGTTGAGACCAAGGGGGGCCAGAGTCTGGAGAGTGTGAATCCAGAACGCCTCGCGTTCCTTGAGACGCTTGACCCTATCTCCCCCTCGTCTGTGGGGAGGGACATGATCAATGACCTGAAATTTAATTTGAGATATATTGTGATGGTACTGTAAAAAGTGTGCCGGAATGGGGAGACAGGTGCGACCGCACCTAATGGTCGACTTATGTTGCGAGATTCGATCTCGTACATGTTGAGTAGTTTCGCCGACATAACCTAACCCACAGGGGCACTTTATGAAATATACAACAAAGGACGAGTTGCAAGTAAAAAATTCATTAATGGGGAATCTACGTCCTGACCGAGGATGTGAGAACGAATCTCCTTTAATAACATGAGAGCATTGCAAACACCCCAAACATGGGAAAGTCCCCTTGCGAGGTGTGGAAATGACCCTTTGAATCTGATCTTTCTTAAGAGAACCTATGTCAGCTCTAACCACGTGATTCCTGATGTTAGAGCTCCTCTTATTGCAAACCATAGGAACGTTCCTGAATTCAGGGACATTGGGATATGAGTCCCGAAGGATTCCCCAATGTTTAAACAGGCACTTGTTAATGCGAAAATTGTATGGGTGATAAGTCCTCACGAATGGAAGCCTCATACTGGTAGGCGGTTTATCCTGTCTAACGTGTGAACCACGTAAAGTAGTTTAAGGGGTAGGAGGATAACCCCTATTCCTGAATTTTACATCCATTTCTTTATGCCTGCGATTGCAAAGAGCGGGATCGGATACGATCCTATCTATACGGCAGTGTTGGGATATAGGTAAAGAATTCCTAGTATGCAAAGGATGACAACTGGAGTACAACAGTAAACTGTTTTTGTCCGTGGGTTTGGTATAGATATCAGTGTCAATACCACCATTCTCTTTCAAGGTAATTAAGGTATCCAGAAAATTGATCGTCTTAGGGTCATACTGGATTGAGAACGTCAATCCAGTCACACATGAATTAAGCTCATTGTGAAAATTCAGTAGGTTGTCCCCCCCTGTCCAAATAAGAAAAACATCATCAATATAACGTTTCCAATAGATGACATGAGATGTGAATAAAGTATGTGGATATACATAAGAATTTTCAAAGTCATCCATGAATATATTAGCATAAGGCGGAGCCATATTAGACCCCATTGCAGTCCCCCTCACTTGCATGTAGAATTGATCACCAAATAAGAAGACGTTTTTGGTCAAAATTAGGTTTAGTAGGTCATTACAGAATTGGATTTGGTCAGTGGTGAAAGTAGTGTGGGCCTGAAGAAATTTGTCGACCGATCTGATGCCATCATAGTGTCGAATGCTGGTGTATAGACTATTTACGTCCATGGTAACCAACAAGGAGTTGGTAGGTACCTGGCCCAACTCCTTAAGAGTGTGAAGAAAATGTGAAGTGTCTTTCAAGAAGGACCTGATCATGGGGATCAAGGGGACAAAATTCTTTCCATAGTTATAGCCAAGGGTGAAAGGATAGAATTGGTCGAGGCGACAATGGGTCTGCCAGGCGGTCGATAAAGATTCTTATGAATCTTTGGTAACGTGTAAAAAACCGGAACCACAGGATGTGAATTAATTAGGAAGTCGCCCAGTTTGCTATCAATAGTACCCAGATGTATATATCGGTCAATAAGTGTTCTTATGTCCCGGGCTATATCAAAGGAGGGATTGTTAGCTACAGGTAAATAAGTCTCGGAATCCGACAGTTGTGTCATGATTTCTTCTAGATCGTATGAACGATCTAGAACCACTATAGAGCCCCCCTTGTCAGCTGGTTTAATCACAAGGTTTTTGTTAGACTTGAGGGTAGCTAAAGACCTGTACTCTTCAGTAGTCAAATTATTTTTAATTCTCATATTGCCTTTCTTGATAAAGTCAAGCACTTCTGCCATGTCCTTTTTGACCAAATCAATAAATGTCTCGATAGGGTGATATATACGTGGAGGCTGAAAAGAGCTAGGGACTCTAAGATCCAGAGAGTGTAATGAAAATGAAGGACCCAATGCAGTATTACTCGTAAGGTTACCTACGGCAAGAGTTGAGAAATGAGCTTTAAGTCTCAGTGTCCGAAAAAAACAAGATAATTCCTGTTCCAGTAGGAAAGTGTTGAAGCGTGGGACGGGGCAGAATGTCAGTCCTTTTTGTAACAACGAAATCTCGGCAGGGGAGAGACATTGTGACGAGATGTTATAGACGATAAATTTAAGCCTAGGTTCATTGGACCTTATAAGATCATGGAGATTCTTAATCCTGTTTCTTTTCGTTTGCTTCTTCCAGGGACATTTAAGATCCATAATGTGTTTCACAAGTCCTTGTTGAAGAGGTTTGTTGAGCCAGTGGTTCCTACTGCTTTGCCTCCTGACCCTGTTCTGGTTGAGGGCAATATGGAGTTTGTGGTTGAGAAAATATTGAATTCTCGTTTTTCTAGACGGAAACTCCAGTATTTGGTTAAGTGGAGAGGTTATGGTCAGGAAGACAATTCTTGGGTGTTTGCTTCGGACATCCATGCTAGGAGACTCATCCGTGCGTATCATAGAACTCATCCTGACCGACCTGGTTGCTCAAGTGAGGGTTCGGTGACCCCTCCTCAAGGGGGGGGTACTGTTGTGAATGGACTTGAAATGAGTTCTGAGCAGAGGCTCCCTCTGGTGGTTACAAGCGGTACTGGACTGTCCAGTGAAGATTGTGAGGATTGGGAATCAGGTGTTACTGACTGGTCTTATATAAGGGAGTCGCCTTCCCATCAGGATTGCCGGTGATCAATTGTTCTGGTCTCAATCCTTGATTCCTGTTTCCTTTGTAGCCTGCTGTGTCGTGTCTGCATCTCCTGCTAACAGATAAGACATTTTCTTCTTTTTGTTTTTGTGCTTGATTTTTGCATTTTGTCCTGCACTTCTGTGGGGGCCTTCAGGGTCCCCTCCGGGGCTTTTGCTCTCTCAGTTTAGTTCAGCCACTGATGTTTGTACATTTGCTTTTTCCAGTTTTTTCAGTGGCTGCTGTTTTGATTTTGTTACACCAGAGAACTAATTTAGGTGGTAGAGGTCGTGTGATCTCAGGTGTTTTTGAAATTAGTAGAGTTGGTGCTTTTCAGGGTTTTTTGGGATTGCAGTAAGTGCATTTCCTTACCTTTTCTATTTAGGTAGTTTGGGCCCCAGCGTTTGCTCATACTATTTTCTGTCTGTGTCATTATTTCTTCTTGTCTAACCACCATTACATGTTTGGGGGCTTTCTATGTTCTTTGGGGATCTGCTCCGGGGCAGATAGCTTTCCTCTTTCTATCTTTAGGTGTAGTTAGTTTCTTAGGCTGTGACGAGGCGTCTAGGACCAACGTAGGAACGCTCCACGGCTGCCTCTAGTTGTGGTGGTTAGTCAGGGTACTGCAATCTCATAGATTCCAACTGCTCTGGTGTATTGCCTTTTTTACCTGCACTCCTCAGCTACCGAAACATAACATGTGTCGCCACAAAGATCGTCGCGATTGCACAGCCTGACTTCTCGCAGCTGAGTTTTTGGTGCTTGGTGTTTTTTCGGCAGTGAGGGAGTTAATTATCTCTCTCTGTGCTAGACGAGGCCCAGCCTCACCCAGCTGCAGTTAATTCTGCAGTATTGGGACTCCTTCAAATACCTGCCGGTCTGATAGGGTAGTTGTCGGTAAAAGCATTTCATACAGACCATCAGAGCGGATCGTGGTATTGAAGAGTTTGGAGCGAAGTGTACCACTAAGGCACTACAACGTTTCCTGGGGTTTTCTAATTATTACCGGAAATTTATTCGTAATTTCTCGTCCATGGTTAAAGCCCTCACAGACATGACAAAAAAGGGACGGATTTTTCTAGATGGTCTGACAAGGCTTGTCAAGCATTCTCCTCCTTGAAAAAATGTTTTGCCTCGGCACCCATACTCATTCAACCTGATGCGTCACAGCCGTTCATTGTAGAGGTAGACGCTTCTGAGGTAGGGGTGGGAGCAGTATTATCACAAGGTTCGTCCCCTGGTAAGTGGCATCCGTGCGCTTTTTTCTCTAAAAAATTGTCGTCCGCTGAGAGGAATTACGATGTCGGCAATAGGGAACTCTTGGCCATTAAGTTAGCTTTTGAGGAGTGGCGCCATTTTTTGGAGGGGGCAGTCCATCCAGTCACCGTCATCACCGATCACAAGAACCTGCTATATCTTGAGTCCGCAAAACGTCTGAATCCCAGACAAGCTAGGTGGTCGTTGTTTTTTACCAGGTTTAATTTTGTCGTCACATATCGTCCGGGGTCAAAAAATGTAAAGGCGGATGCCTTATCTCATAGTTTCCCTGGGGCCGGGAATACTGATGACCCGGTTCCTATCCTTCAGGAGGACCGGGTGGTGGTGTCGGCAGTATGCTCTGAGCTTGAGGAGGAGGTATTGGAGGCTCAGGGGGACGCCCCTGTTGGACCTCCAGGGAGACTGTTTGTTCCAGATCAGTTGCGACAAAAGGTGATCGAGGCACACCATAACTCAGCTTTGGCAGGACACCCAGGGAGTAAAGCAACTGTGGATCTCCTCTCGCGTCGGTTTTGGTGGCCTAACTTACATAGGGAGGTGGTAACTTTTGTTGCGTCCTGTGGGGTTTGTGCGCGCTCTAAGACCCCACATACCCGTCCGTCTGGGGCCCTCTTACCTTTGAAGATCCCGGAGCGTCCTTGGACTCATCTGTCTATGGACTTTATTACGGACCTCCCGCCGTCTTCGGGTAAAACGGTCATACTCGTTGTAGTAGACAGGTTCAGCAAGATGGCACATTTTATCGCTCTTCCTGCTCTTCCTAATGCCAAAACTCTTGCGCAGGTGTTCATTGGGGAGATTGTGAGGCTTCACGGGTTGCCTTCCGATGTGGTGTCGGATCGGGGGTCTCAGTTTGTGTCCAAATTCTGGAAGGCATTTTGTTCTCGTCGGGGGATGCAGTTGTCATTTTCTTCGGCTTTTCATCCGCAGACCAATGGTCAGACAGAGCGTCTGAATCAGAGCTTAGAGACATATCTCCGGTGTTTTGTCTCAGAGAACCAAGAGGACTGGTCTTCTTTCTTGCCTCTGGCAGAGTTCGCTCTTAACAATAGGCGGAGCGAGTCCACTGGTAAGTCCCCGTTTTTTGGGGCATATGGTTTTCACCCCCAGTTTTGTACTTTCAGTAGGGGGGGCTCTTCAGGGGTTCCTGAGGAGGAACGATTTTCGTCATCACTCGCTTCAGTGTGGAGAGGGGTGCTGAATAATTTGAGTACTATGGGGAACCGATACAAACGTATGGCTGATAGGAGGAGAGTGTCTGGTCTGGACCTAAGGGTGAATGATCGGGTATGGTTGTCTACCAAGAATATAAAACTTAAGGTTCCCTCCTGGAAACTGGGTCCCAGGTTCATCGGGCCGTACAGGATCAGTTCTATAATTAATCCGGTGGCTTTCCGTCTTGACCTCCCCCCTACGTTTAAAATTCACAACGTGTTCCACAGAGCTTTGCTTAAGAGGTATGTGGCACCGGTGGTACCGTCACCTTTACCTCCTCCTCCTGTGGTGGTCAATGGTAAGTTGGAGTTTCAGGTATCGAAAGTCATCGATTCACGTTTTAATCGCCGGTCCCTTCAGTACCTGGTTCATTGGAAGGGGTATGGTCTTGAGGAGAGGATGTGGGTTCCTCGTCGGATATTAACGCAGACCGATTAATTCGGGCCTTCCACACGACTCACCCGGATAAACCTGGCCCTGAGGGTCTGGAGGCCCCTCGTAAAAGGGGGGGTACTGTCACGGGTGTGTCGCCACAAAGATCGTCGCGATTGCACAGCCTGACTTCTCGCAGCTGAGTTTTTGGTGCTTGGTGTTTTTCGGCAGTGAGGGAGTTAATTATCTCTCTCTGTGCTAGACGAGGCCCAGCCTCACCCAGCTGCAGTTAATTCTGCAGTATTGGGACTCCTTCAAATACCTGCCGGTCTGATAGGGTAGTTGTCGGTGAAAGCATTTCATACAGACCATCAGAGCGGATCGTGGTATTGAAGAGTTTGGAGCGAAGTGTACTCGGTGTGGTTTTTTCCCTTCCTCGCTTTATCATTTATCTCCTTACCCGTTTGTGTTCCCTCTGTTATTGTGGTGTGAGTTTTTGTATGCAAGGTGGTTTTTGGTTTTCCCCTTGTACTGTCTCGTTCGTCTAGTACTGTGTATTAGCATTTACTACCCTGTCCCCTACTGTTGTGATCAGGGTCCTTCTCAGGACTAGATTACTGAGGTTCAGGGATTCTCAGGAGGTAGGGTTACGCTGGCGGCCTGGACCTCTGTACCATTAACAGTACCTCCAGGTAGAGGGATTAGTCAGGGCCCCAGCTTAGAGAGGTTCTGCAAGCACTGCATTTTTTTTGTTATTTTGACCATTTCTCATTTTCTGAAAACAAATACAAAATTTATTGCTTGGAAATTCGGAGACGTTTATAGAATAAAAGAGCAATTTACATTTTACTCAAAAATATACCTATAAAGAGAAAAATCAGACAAACTGAAAATTTTGCAGTGGTCTCTTAATTTTTGCCAGAGCTCTATCTATCTATCTATCTATCTATCTATCTATCTATCTATCTATCTATCTATCTATCCATCTATCTATCTATCTATCTATATATTTTTTGCGTGCTCAGATAACTTTGACAGTGGCGTAGCAACTGTTCGTGGCGCCCGGGGCGGCAAATTTTAGGCCACACCCCTAGCCACACCATTTCACTGGTCACACCCATATCCACGCCCTGACCACACCCACTTAGCACTGCTGATCACACTGTTTCATAAACAATAATTATTTATTACTTAGTCATGTACCCACGAGCTGCTCTCCCTAATGCTCTCAATGTACAGTGAAAAACTGAGAGAAGCAGGAAGAGAAGCTCGATGTCACAGGACCATAAGTATAAAAATCGCATATGAGTAAAGTGTCCGTGTGATGACTACTGGAACCTGCAGAGCTGAATCCTGACATTGCAGCTTCTGAATTCTCACAACGAATGCACTGCACACTTTTAGGATTCTTCATTACCGGTGGCGAGAGTACACGGTCATGTCAGCACAAGCATGTGATTTATATACTTCTGGCCACATTCTGACTAGACATGCCCGGCCTCGCTCCGTTCATTTTCATTGAGTGAGGCCACACATGTCTAGTCAGCATGTGACTGCATGTATGTAAATCACCGGCACGAGAGAATCCTAACAGCGTGCAGTGCGCACTGTGAGAATTCAGAAATTGACTAATTCTCATGTTTTTATTTATGTTAGGAGCATTAAAGGGGTTGTCCAGGTTTGTGCTGAGTCTGCAGTCATTCTATGTGACACAGACCTGGAGAACCCCTTTAATGCTCCTAACAAATAAAGACATGAGAATTAGTCAATTTCACAAATAATATTTACATCCAGGTACCTTATAGATGACGCTGTCTCTGGAGTCGTTCTCCTTTTCTTCATCTTGTCCAGATCCCATGATGAGTTTTCTCATCCACAGCCGTCTCTGCAGATTTCCATCTTCTCCGCTCTTCTGCATCAACTCTCCACACGATGCCCTTAAAGACAGAAGAGTCATTATAATGCACCTAAATAAAAATATCTGCAATATACTGTCGCCTCACACTATTCTCCTCCCTCCTCACACTGTCTCCTCTCTCCTCTAAAATAACCCCCCATCGCCACTCCAAATCCCCCCCACACATAATGTATCCCCCATCCCCACTCCAAACCCCCCCACACATAAAAGAACCCCCATCCCCACTCCAAATCCCCCCACACATAAAAGAACCCACATCCCCACTCTAAATCCCCCCCACACATAATGTATCCCCATCCCCACTCCAAACCCCCCACACATAAAAGAACCCCCATCCCCACTCCAAATCCCCCCACACATAAAATAACCCCCCATCGCCACTCCAAATCCCCCCCACACATAATGTATCCCCCATCCCCACTCCAAACCCCCCACACATAAAGAACCCCCATCCCCACTCCAAATCCCCCCACACATAAAATAACCCCCCATCGCCACTCCAAATCCCCCCACACATAAAAGAACCCCCATCCCCACTCCAAATCCCCCCCACACATAATGTATCCCCCCATCCCACTCCAAATCCCCCACACATAAAAGAACCCCCATCCTCACTCGAAACCCCCCCCCAATACACACACACTCACACAGTATGTCCCCCATTTATCTTCTGTGGTATCTTCAGCTCCATAATGGAGCACACTCACCACAAATGTTCACCCTTCTGGGCGCCGACGACGAGTGACGTCAGCAGCGTGATCACATGACCTGATCACGCTGCAGACGTCGCTCTGACCCGGCGGTCAGAGCTTCAATTGTACTGGATGTGAGAGAGATGTGAGTACTTCCGATCTCCTCCGTGCCGCCCCCACACATGTGCCGCCTGGGGCGGACCGCCCCCCCCGCCCCCCCCACGCTACGCCACTGAACTTTGACCAAGGTTTCAGACCTTAATTAGCCTGTTAGGGTTATGGCTTGTTCACTATCATCGCTAGGAAAGGCCATGTGATGCAAATTTCCCAGTTTTATAAAACCCAGCCTTCTCTAATCTTGTGCCAAGAAATAGCAGCCATGGGTTCTTCTAAGCTGCTGCCTAGCACTCTGAAAATGAAAACGGTGGAGGCTCACAAAGCAAGAGAAAGCTATTAAAAGATAGCAAAGCGTTTTCAAGTTGTCCTTTTCCTCAGTTCGAAATGCAATTAATAGATGGCAGGTAACAGTGAAGGTCAAGATAAGGTCTGAAAAACAAAGAAAATTTTCAGTGAGAGCTGCTTGCTGGATTGCTAGAGAGGCAAATCAGAACCCCTGCTTGACTGCAAAAGACCTTCAGAAAGATTTAGCAGACTGTGGAGTTGTGGTACATAGTTATACTGTTTAGAGACACCTGCACAAATATGGCCTTCATGGAAGACTAATCAGAAGAAAACCTCTCCTTCGCCCTCACCATAAAATTCAGCTTCAGAAGTATGCAAAAGAACATCTAAACAAGCCTGATCCATTTTGGAAACAAGTCCTTTGGACCAATGAGATTAAAATAGAACTCTCAGGCCACAATGATCAAAGGTATGTGTAAAGAAAAAAGGGTACAGAACTTCAGGAAAAGAACATCTCGCCAACCATTAAGCATGCGTTCAGTGGCGTAGCAACTGTTCGTGGCGCCCGGGGCGGCAAATTTTAGGCCACACCCCTAGCCACACCCATTTCACTGGTCACACCCATATCCACGCCCTGACCACACCCACTTAGCACTGCTGATCACACTGTTTCATAAACAATAATTATTTATTACTTAGTCATGTACCCACGAGCTGCTCTCCCTAATGCTCTCAATGTACAGTGAAAAACTGAGAGAAGCAGGAAGAGAAGCTCGATGTCACAGGACCATAAGTATAAAAATCGCATATGAGTAAAGTGTCCGTGTGATGACTACTGGAACCTGCAGAGCTGAATCCTGACATTGCAGCTTCTGAATTCTCACAACGAATGCACTGCACACTTTTAGGATTCTTCATTACCGGTGGCGAGAGTACACGGTCATGTCAGCACAAGCATGTGATTTATATACTTCTGGCCACATTCTGACTAGACATGCCCGGCCTCGCTCCGTTCATTTTCATTGAGTGAGGCCACACATGTCTAGTCAGCATGTGACTGCATGTATGTAAATCACCGGCACGAGAGAATCCTAACAGCGTGCAGTGCGCACTGTGAGAATTCAGAAATTGACTAATTCTCATGTTTTTATTTATGTTAGGAGCATTAAAGGGGTTGTCCAGGTTTGTGCTGAGTCTGCAGTCATTCTATGTGACACAGACCTGGAGAACCCCTTTAATGCTCCTAACAAATAAAGACATGAGAATTAGTCAATTTCACAAATAATATTTACATCCAGGTACCTTATAGATGACGCTGTCTCTGGAGTCGTTCTCCTTTTCTTCATCTTGTCCAGATCCCATGATGAGTTTTCTCATCCACAGCCGTCTCTGCAGATTTCCATCTTCTCCGCTCTTCTGCATCAACTCTCCACACGATGCCCTTAAAGACAGAAGAGTCATTATAATGCACCTAAATAAAAATATCTGCAATATACTGTCGCCTCACACTATTCTCCTCCCTCCTCACACTGTCTCCTCTCTCCTCTAAAATAACCCCCCATCGCCACTCCAAATCCCCCCCACACATAATGTATCCCCCATCCCCACTCCAAACCCCCCCACACATAAAAGAACCCCCATCCCCACTCCAAATCCCCCACACATAAAAGAACCCACATCCCCACTCTAAATCCCCCCCACACATAATGTATCCCCATCCCACTCCAAACCCCCCCACACATAAAAGAACCCCCTTCCCCACTCCAAATCCCCCCACACATAAAATAACCCCCCATCGCCACTCCAAATCCCCCCCACACATAATGTATCCCCCATCCCCACTCCAAACCCCCCACACATAAAAGAACCCCCATCCCCACTCCAAATCCCCCCACACATAAAATAACCCCCCATCGCCACTCCAAATCCCCCCACACATAAAAGAACCCCCATCCCCACTCCAAATCCCCCCCACACATAATGTATCCCCCCATCCCCACTCCAAATCCCCCCACACATAAAGAACCCCCATCCTCACTCGAAACCCCCCCCAATACACACACACTCACACAGTATGTCCCCCATTTATCTTCTGTGGTATCTTCAGCTCCATAATGGAGCACACTCACCACAAATGTTCACCCTTCTGGGCGCCGACGACGAGTGACGTCAGCAGCGTGATCACATGACCTGATCACGCTGCAGACGTCGCTCTGACCCGGCGGTCAGAGCTTCAATTGTACTGGATGTGAGAGAGATGTGAGTACTTCCGATCTCCTCCGTGCCGCCCCCACACATGTGCCGCCTGGGGCGGACCGCCCCCCCCGCCCCCCCACGCTACGCCACTGCATGCGTTAGATTAATTAATATGCTTTGGGGTTGTGTTGCAGCCAATGGTACGGGGAACATATCATAGGGAATAATTAATTCAATGAAATTTCAACAAATTCATGATGCAAACATAACACCATCTGTAAAAAAAAAAACTGAAGTTGAAAAGAGGATGGCTTCTACAAATGGATAATAATCCTAAATACAAGTCAAAAAATACAAAATAGACACCTCAAAAGGTACAAGCTGAAGGATTTACAATGATTCTTACAGTTCCCTGATCTGAACATCATTGAAAATTTGTGGCTAGACCTCAAAATAGCAGTTCATGCAAGACGACCCATGAATCTAACAAAACTGGAAACATTTTCCAAGGAAGAAAGGATGAAAATTCCTCAAACAAGAATTGAAAGACTCTTGGCTGGCTACAAAAAGAGTTTACAAACTGTGATACTTTCAAAATGGGTGCTACTAATGTGGAAGGTCAGCTCACTTAGCTTCTCCTTGAGGTAGACACAGGCACACGTAGCTGCTTTAACTCAGGACATACAATTTTCCACCACGGTTACACAGTCTTGCCAGGGTTTTAGCAAGTTCACGTGATAGACCTGTTGCGGCTTCTTTCGCCCAGTTTTTCCACCACCTCGTATGGGCCTTGCCATTCGGCTAGGAACTTGATCTCCACTGTGGGGTAAGCACTAGCATGTGGTCCCCTGGCTGGAATTGCCTCAGCCTCACTGATCAGTTATACACCCTTGCCTGTGCCTCAGGGACCTCTCAACCACCTGGTACCTTTCTACGAGGTTCACCAGGTCATCCGCATTCCGTGGGTCTCCTTGGGCAACCCAGGCCTGCACCGGCCTGGGGAGAGAGTGAATAAATCTGTCCATGACGACCCGCTCGACCATCTGGGCTGGAGTGGAGGACTCTGGCTGCAACCATTTCTGGACTAAATGCAACAAGTCAAACATTTGTGAGCAGGGAGGTTTGTCACCACAATACACCCAATGATGAACTCTTTGGGCTCTGGCAGACATAGTGACCCCTGAGCGTGCCAATATCTCCATATTCAACTTGGTATATTCCTGGGCATCCTGCAAGGCCAAGTCAAAATAGGCTTTCTGGGGTTCACCTGTCAGATAGGGAGCCAGCACCTCCATTCATTTCTCCCTCCCGCTCTACAACCCATTCAAAAACAGTCAAAAATGCCTCTATATCATCCCCTGGGGTAAACTTTTACATGGCTTGTCTTACCGCTTTCCGGACACAGGAGTGATCACCTTGACCTGGGGGAGGGGTGGTTTCTGTGCTGCGGACCTCTGCCATCAGGAGTTCCATCTGCCTTTGCTGTTGTTGCAACTGTTGCATTAGGAGTTTATTATTCTCCTGCTGTACCTGGTGCTCTAGCTAGAGGCTCAGGATCAGGTGCTTGAGTAGCTCGCCAATTTTGTCTGACCGTTGTTCCATCTCCATAGCTGCTTTAACCCAGGACATACGATTTGTCCACTGCTGCTACATGTGTTCCTGGAACATTTCCCCGCATCCAAAACACACTTGTGGAAGGTCGGCTCACTTAGCTGCTTCTCGAGGTAGACACAGGTACACGTGGGTTAAAGTCTCTGGGTGGTTTAATGTATCATAAACCCAAAATGGTAAAAGAAAAACAGCCATTCTGGCTCAAAAGGAAATAAAAATTTCATAAACAGTCCTGCCCAGCACTTCTGGGCCAACACATATGGTAGCTCTCACAGGAGCATCAGCCTAGAGGCTTGCTTGCCTCCACACAACACAGACCACAGAAAAAAAAACTGACTGGACATTTATTTCCTCAGCCACACCCTTGAGGTGGAGATATGGTGAGTAGGTTTCCCATCAATCTCTTACCTACTCATCTAAAAACCCGTCCATAACATGGCCGCTTAACTCCTTCAGCACATGTCATGCTGAAAAGAAACTTATGGGTTTCTAGATCATGGAGGAAAGCAGTCTCCGTCACTCATATCTCCCCTCACATATCGTGCCAGTGACCCTGTCACACTAGGTACTACCCATGCAGGGTACCCATTCTTTTGCATTGGCCCATTTTCCTTTTTGTAATTTTTAAAATGTAAAATATGAAAATATATATTCATTTTTTGCCTAAAATACAAAGGAAATATTTAACTTAAGAACTTTTAGAGATCATTACATCTTCAACTTGCTTGACTGTTCACAATAACAGTAATTTTTACCTGGGGTGCCCAAACTTGTATATGCCACTGTAGATCTGTATCCAGGTGAATATTACAAGTATTACTTTCTATGATTATAAGATTATAAGAGTCGAAATGTAGCAGTTATGCTGTGGTTGAAAACCTCAACAGGCCTGTACCTCTGCAGTCTTTCTACTGTTTCTCTGTACGATCCTTTAATCTTTTATTAGTATCACCTTAACCCCTCTCTGACATCTGACGTACTATCCCGTCCATAAAACCCGTGACAATCTGACCACGGACGGATAGTACGTCTAGCGATCACTGCGCTCCTGGGAAAGCGCAGCGACCGCCGGGTGTCAGCGATTATCACAGCTGACCCGGACTGTGTGCCAGCGTCACGGACGCTCCGCAATACCCTTGCACGATCAACAGATCGCGGTGTAGGGCACGGGGCATCGCGCAGGAGAGGGCTCCCTGCGCGCCCCCTGAGACCCTCAGAACAGCGCGATGTGATCGCGCTGTTCTGAGGGCTCCCTCCCAGGACCCGGATCCAAGATGGCGCCGGGTCCTGGAGGGAGGCGGCTTCCTCAGTGCCTGCCGTGAGCAGGCACTGAGAAGCCTGCAGCGCTGCCTGTGAGATCGCTGGTCTCACAGAGTGCTGTGCACACTGTGAGACCAGCGATCTGACATTTTACAGTGATGCCCCACCCTGGGACAATGTAAAAAAGTAAAAAAAATAAAAATAAACGTGTAAAAAAAAAATTCCAAAATAAATAAAAAAAAAAAAAAATATTCCCCAATAAATTCATTTCTTCCTGTAAATAAAAAAAATAAAACAATAAAAGTACACATATTTGGTATTGCCGCGTCCATAACGACCCCCCTATAAAACTGTCCCACTAGTTAACCCCTTTTGTGAACCCCTTAAAAAAAAAATAAAAACAAAGCAAAAAATCAGTGCTTTATCATCATACCGCTGAACAAAAAGTGGAATAACACGCAATCAAAAAGACCGATATAAATAAGCATAGTACAGCCTAAAATGTCATCTTGTCCCGCAAAAAACGAGCCGTCACACAGCATCATCAGCGAAAAAATAAAAAAGTTATAGCTCGCAGAATAAAGCGATGCAAAAATAATTATTTTTTATATAAAATTGTTTTTATTCTATAAAAGCGCCAAAACATAAAAAAAATGATATATATGAGGTATCGCCGTAATCGTACTGACCCAAAGAATAAAACGGCTTTATCAATTTTACCACACGCGGAACGGTATAAACGCCTCCCCCAAAAGAAATTCATGAATTGCTGATTTTTGTTCATTCTAACCTCCCAAAAATCGAAATAAAAAGCGATCAAAAAATGTCACATGCTCAAAAATAGTACCAATAAAAACGTCAACTCGTACCGCAAAAAATAAGACCTCACATGACTCTGTGGGCCAAAATATGCAAAAATTATAGCTCTCAAAATGTGGTGATGCAAAAACTATTTTTTGCAATAAAAAGCGTCTTTTAGCGTGACAGCTGCCAACCATAAAAACCCGCTATAAATAGTAAATCAAACCCCCCTTTATCACCCCCTTAGTTAGGGAAAAATAATAAAATTACAAAAATGTATTTATTTCCATTTTTCCATTAGGGTTATGGTTAAGGTTAGGGTTGCGGCTAAAGTTAGGGTTAGGGTTGGCGCTAAAGTTAGTATTAGGGTTATGGTTGGGATTAGGGATAGGGGTGTGTTAGGGTTAGGTTTGTGGTTAGGGTTGGGACTAGGGTTAGGGGTGTGTTGGGGTTAGGGTTGGAGTTAGAATTGGGGGGTTTCCGCTGTTTAGGCACATCAGGGGCTCTCCAAATGTGACATGGCGTCTGATCTCAATTCCAGCCAATTCTGCGTTGAAAAAGTCAAACGGTGCTCCTTCCCTTCTGACCTCTGCCATGCGCCCAAACAGTAGTTTACTCCCACATGGGGTATCAGCGTACTCTGGACCCTAAGAGTTATTGTGCAATTTGTCCTATTTCTTCTGTTACCCTTGGGAAAATAAAAAACTGGGGGCAAAAATATATTTAAAAAAAAAAAATGATTTTTTTTTGTTTTTACGGCTGTACGTTATAAACTTCTGTGAAGCACTTGGGGCTTCATAGCGCTCACCACACATCTAGATAAGTTCCTTGTGGGGTCTATTTTCCAAAATGGGGTCACTTGTGGGGGGTTTCCACTGTTTAGGTGCATCAGGGGCTCTCCAAATGCGACATGACGCCCCCAGAGCATTCCATCAAAGTCTGCAATCCAAAACGTCACTACTTCCCTTCCGAGCCCCAACGTGTACCCATACAGTAGTTTTCTCCCACATATTGGGTATCAGCGTACTCAGGACAAATTGGACAACAACTTTTGGGGTCCAATTTCTCCTGTTACCCTTGTGAAAATAAAATATTGGGGGCGAAAAAAATAATTTTTGTAAAAAAAAAAAAATTTATTTTACGGCTGCACGTTATAAACTTCTGTGAAGCACTTGGGGGTTCAAAGTGCTCACCACACATCTAGATAAGTTCCTTGAGGGGTCTAGTTTCCAAAATGGTGTCATTTGTGGGGAGTTTCCACTGTTTAGGCAGATCAGGAGCTCTCCAAACACGACATGGCATCCAGCCAATTCTGCGTTGAAAAAGTCAAATGGCACTCCTTCCCTTCCAAACTCTGCCATGCACCCAAACAGTGGTTTACCCCCACATTTGGGGTATCAGCGTACTCAGAACAAATTGCACAATAACTTTTGGAGTCTTGTTACCCTTGGGAAAATAAAAATTGGGGTGAAAAGATCATTTTTGTGGAAAAAATATGATTTTTTAATTTTACGGCTCTACGTTATAAACTTGTGTGAAGCACTTGGGGGTTCAAATTGCTCACCAAAGATCTAGATAAGTTCCTTAGGGGTCTAGTTTCCCAAATGGGGTCACTTGTGGGGTGTTTCCACTGTTTAGGCACATCAGGGGCTCTCCAAATGCAACATGGCGTCCAATCTCAATTCCAGCCAATTTTGGTTGGAAAAAGTCAAATGGTGCTCCTTGCATTCCGAGCTCTGCCGTGCGCCCAAACAGTGGTTCCCCCCCACATATTGGGTATCAGCGTACTCAGGACAAATTGAACTACAACTTTTGTGGTCCAATTTCTCCGGTTACCCTTGGGAAAATAAAAAATTAGTGACTAAAAATAATTTTTGTGGGAAAAAAAATAGGATTTTTTATTTTCATGCCCGGGAATTATAAACTTGTGTGAAGCACTTGGGGGTTCAAAGTGCTCACCAAAGCTATAGATAAGTTCCTTAGGGGGTCTAGTTTCCAAAATGTGGTCACTTGTGGGGGGTTTCTACTGTTTAGGCTCATCTGGGGCACTGCAAACGGAACATGACCCCCATCAACGTCTGCATTCCAAAATGTTACTACTTCCTTTCCAAGCCTGCCGTGCGCCCAAACAGTTTCCCCCCCCCCACATATTTGGTATCAGCGTACTCAGGACAAATTGGCCAACAACTTTTGGGGTCCAATTTCCTTGGGAAAATCAAAAATTTGGGACTAAAAAAATCATTTTTGTGGAAAATTGTTTCTTTATTTTTTCACACCCAGGCATTATAAACTTTTGTGAAACACTTGGGGATTCAAAGTGCTCACAACAGATCTAGATAAGTTCCTTAGGGGTCTAGTTTCCAAAATGGTGTCACTTGTGGGGGGTTTCCACTGTTTAGGCGCATCAGGGGCTCTCCAAACGCGACATGGCGTCCGATCTCAATTTCAGCCAATTTTAGTTTGAAAAAGTCAAACGGCGCTCCTTCCCTTATGAGCTCTGCTGTGCACACAGACAGTGGTTTTCCCCCACTTATGGGGTATTGGCGTACTCAGGAGAAATTGCACAACAACTTTATCTGTCCATTTTCTTCTTTTACCTTTGTGAAAATAAAAAAAAAGTTTGTAAAAGATCATTTTTGTGGCTAAAAAGTTAAATATTCATTTTTTCCTTCCACGTTGCTTCAGCTCCTGTGAAGCACCTGAAGGTTAATAAACTTTTTGAATGTGGTTTTGAGTACCTTGAGGGGTGCAGTTTTTAGAATAGTGTCACTTTTGGGTATTTTCTGCTATATAGACCCCTCAAAGTGACTTCAAATATGAGGTGGTCCCTAAAAAAAATGGCTTTGTAAATTTTGTTGTAAAAATGAGAAATCGCTGGTCAACTTTTAACTCTTATAATTTCCTAAGAAAAAAAAATTTTGATTCCAAAATTGTGCTGATGTAAAGTAGACATGTGGGAAATGTTATTTCTTAACTATTTTGTGTGACATATTTCTCTGTTTTAAGGGAATAAAAATTCAAAGTTTGAAAATTGCAAAATTTTCAAAATTTTCGCCATATTTGCATTTTTTTCAAAAATAAACGCAAGTTATATCGAAGAAATTTTACCACTAACGTGAAGTACAATATGTCACGAGAAAACAATCTCAGAATCGCGCAGATCTGTTGAAGCGTTCCAGAGTTATAACCTCATAAAGAGACTGTGGTCAGAATTGTAAAAATTGGCCCGGTCATTAACGTGCAAACCACCCTTGGGGGTGAAGGGGTTAAAGACCATACGGCTGATTGGAATGGCCTCGTGCGTTTGCAGATGTAACAGATGTTTCCTTGCAATATAAAGAGATTGCACAGAGATTGCGTAGAGAAACAGTGGAAAGACCCGCTTTTTGCACAGGTAAGCAGTGAAAAGACAGGGCTGTTGCAGATTTCATACACATAGTGAACCCTGTGTGTGAACTTGGTCTTAGAATGTCTAAGAACTTTGAAATTTTTTACCAAATGTTCTAAAGACAAAGCCTAAGGAAAAAACAAAATGAGCAGAGGGCGTACAGTAAATAAATAAATAGCAATAGTGCATGAAAATAACATAAGGTACTTGGATAACATAATTTTGATAAAAACACATAAAAGCCATCTCACCACGTCAAGGTTACCCTATTCGGGACAGTCCTCATCTCTAATATTAAAACCTTACCATGTGTCTAATGATGTAAATGTGAATAAGGGCTGAAAAGGACTGAGGCACCGACGAATGGACACTCAGCACTGGGGAGCTATATAAATGTACTGACCAGCTCAAAGAACAGGGAGGCCGCACCCTTATTTGCATGGAGTGCTAAAACCGGAAACAAAAACCAAAAGAAATATACGCTGATGAACATGTAATGTGCAGATGCATGTTCACACTGGCCAGAAAAACAAAATGAGCAAATGCCCTGCAGTAAATAAATAGCATTAGTGCATGAAAATAACACAGGCTGCTTGGTTTTAACCCCTTATTATTTGCAGCTTAATGACCGGGCCAATTCTGACCACTGTCACTTTATGAGGTTATAACTCTGGAACGCTTTAACGAATCCCGCTGATTCTGAGAAAGTTTTTTCGTGACATATTTTACTTCATGTTAGTGGTAAAATTTCTTCAATATGACTTGTGTTTATTTATGAAAAAAACAAAAATATGGCGAAAATTTAGAAAATTTAGCAATTTTCAAACTTTAAATTTTTATGCCCTTAAATCACAGAGATATGTCACACAAATTTCTTAATAAATAACATTTCCCACATGTCTACTTTACATCAGCACAATTTTGGGAACAAAATTTTTTTTTGTTACAAAGTTATAAGTGTTAAAAGTTGACCAGCGATTTCTCATTTTTACAACACCATTTTTTTTTAGGGACCACATCACATTTGGAGTCACTTTGAGGGGTCTATATGATAGAAAATACCCAAAGTGACACCATTCTAAAAACTGCACCCCTCAAGGTGCTCAAAACCACATTCAAGAAGTTTATTAACCCTTTACGTGCTTCACAGGAACTGAAGCAATGTGGAAGGAAAAAATTAACATTTAACTTTTTTTGCAAAAACTTTACTTTGGAACCAATTTTTTTTATTTTCACAAGTGTTAAAAGAAAAAATGAACCACAAAATTTGTTGTGCAATTTCTCCTGAATACGCTGATACCCCATATGTGGGGGTAAACCACTTTTTGGGCCCACGGCAGAGGTCGCAAGGGAAGGAGCGCCGTTTGACTTTTTCAACGCAGAATTGGCTGGACGCCATGTCGCGTTTGTAGAGCCCCTGATGTGTCTAAACAGTGGAAACCCCCCACAAGTGACCCCATTTTGGAAACTAGACCCCCTAAGGAACTTATCTAGATGTGTGGTGAGCACTTTGAACCTCCAAGTGCTTCACAGAAGTTTATAACGTAGTGCCGTGAAAATAAGAAATCATATTTTTTCCACAAGAACGATCTTTTCACCCCAATTTTTATTTTCCCAAGGGTAACAAGACCCCAAAAGTTTTTGTGCAATTTGTCCTGAGCATGCTTATACCCCATATGTGGGGGTAAACCACTGTTTGGGTGCATGGCAGAGCATGGAAGGGAAGGAGCGCCGTTTGACTTTTTCAACGCAGAATTGGCTGGACGCCATGTCACGTTTGTAGAGGCCCTGATGTGTCTAAACAGTGGAAACCCCCCACAAATGACCCCATTTTGGAAACTAGACCCCCTAAGGAACTTATCTAGATGTGTGGTGAGCACTTTGAATCCCCAAGTGTTTCACAGAAGTTTATAACGCCCGGGTGTGAAAATAAAAAATCATATTTTTTCCACAAACCTGATCGTTTAGTCCCCAATTTTTTATTTTCCAAAGGGTAACAGAAGAAATTAGACCACAAAAGTTGTTGTCCAATTTTTCCTGAGTACGCTGATACCCCATATGTGGGGGGGACCACTGTTTGGGCGCACGGCAGGGCTTGGAAGGGAAGGAGCGGCGTTTGACTTTTTCAAACCAAAATTGGCTGGAATTGAAATTTGACGCCATGTCGCGTTTGGAGAGCCCCTGATATGCCTAAACAGTGGAAACCCCCCACAAATGACACCATTTGGAAACTAGACCCTTTAAGGAACTTATCTAGATGTGTGGTGAGCACTTTGAACCCCCAAGTGCTTCACAGAAGTTTATAACGTAGAGCCGTGAAAATAAAAAATAATTTTTTTCCTCAAAAATGATTCTTTAGCCAAGGGTAACAGGAGAAATTGGACCCCAAAAGTTGTGTAATTTTTCCTGAGTATGCTGATACCCCATATGTGGGGTGGAACCACTGTTTGTGCGCATGGGAGAGCTTGGAAGGGAAGGAGCGCCATTTTGTAATGCAGACTTTGATGGAATGTTCTGCGGGCGTCATGTTGTGTTTGCAGAGCCCTTGATGTGCCTAAACAGTAGAAACCCCCTGCAAGTGACACCATTTTGGAAACTCCCCCCAAGGAGCTTATCTAGATGTGTGGTGAGCACTTTGAACCCCCAAGTGCTTCACAGAAATTTATAAACGCAATGCCGTGAAAATTAAAAATAATTTTTTTCCTCATAAATGATTTTTTTAGCCAGCTATTTTTTATTTTTCCAAGGGAAACAGGAGATATTAGAACCCCAAAATTGGTGTGAAATTTGTCCTGAGTACGCTGATACCCCATATGTTGGGGTAAACCACTGTTTGGGCGCATGGCAGGGCTCGGAAGGGAGGGACCTCCATTTGACTTTTTGAACGCCACATCATGTTTGGAGACCCCCTGATGTGCCTAAATAGTGGAAACCCCTCAAATTTAGCTCCAACCCTAACCCCAACACACCCCTAACCCTAATCCCAAACCTAACCCTAACCTAAATCCCAACCCTAATTGTAACCCTAACCCTAATTGTAACTGTTATGATCTGCTACAAGCACTAAGGAAAGGTGGGAATTCTGTCCCTACAATAGGACTGAGCTGGATCCCTACGATGTAACGGGGAACCTGATCCTGCGACCAGACCCGCTAAAGTCCTCAGCTAGTCTGAACGAAGACCTATAGTTGCGAGGGAGGAATCCCTACAAGATCTAGGGACTGGGTGAAAAGGTGGACACCTCCTAACAGAAAGTGTAGCAGGGAATATAAAACAGAAAACAAATACTAAGAGATCCTAAGATCAAGCAAAACTGACAGAGTAAGGCACCTAAGCACTCGGCTAGCTTAAGAGTAGATAATACAATGAAGTCCAGCAAAGCCAGAAGGGCGGAGCCAGACTAAATAGGGTAAAAAGGTCATGAGACCAGCAAACTGAAACAAAATCTAACAAGAGGGTTCTAACAGTAACCCTAACCCTAATTCCAACCCTAACCCTAATTATAACCTTGACCCTAAGGCTAGGTTCAATTTGCGTTTTACCAGCCCGTTCAACACATAGCGTTGACGAGCTGGTAACGGTATAGCATAACGCGATCGTGTTATGCTATACCCGCTAGCGCAGAGGAATCAGCAGATGATTCATCTGCGCTAGCGGTGACGGAGCCAAGATGCTGCAGGCCGCGTCCGAGGCTCCGTCACTGAATGACGGCACGTCGCGAACGCATGCCGCTTTACGGCATGCGTCGCGATTAGAGTTGAGCGATACTTTCCGATATCCAAAAGTATCGGAATCGGAATGGTATCGCCGATACACAAAAAATATCGGCGATACCCGATACCGATACCGGAAATACAATGTAAGTCTATGGGAACAAAATATCGGAATTAAAAAAAACCCATTCTTGCCTTGTTGGTTAATTGTACATGAAGGAAAACAACAAAGAGTAATGTAGAATTTATTGGGGGAGGTTGAGGAGACATTAAAGGCATAGATGTTTAACACAATGCAATGGAATAGCATTAATATTTCTTTTTTTGAAATACGTTTGGATTGACGAAGAAATTGACAATGTTGTTAACCTTTTTTCTATTTTGTCAAATATGTCTGTTTCACAACTTCCATGCTCTTCACCTTTTTAACTTTTCACACACTTTCTCCTTCATAATCTTCAGCAGCATCATCTTTCTCATCAAATTATTCTTCATCTTCACCTTCTTAATCTTCTAAAACTTCTTGCTATTCATCTTTTTGTTAACATTACTTATATTGTTCTTATTAAACAGTTATTATTCTTCATATTCTACTTCTTCATCTTCTTCCTATTCATCCTTTTCATCATATTCTTATTTGTGACAGACATTCCTGTACTTGTAATCTGTAAAACTCTGAATTTTCATCCTTCGTTCTTGCTGTCACGAAAGATTTTAATTACAACAGTATTTGTCCGCGTTCAGTTTAGCCTGCAGCAGCATCAGGCATTTTCCAGGGGCACCACGAGGAGGAACGGACTCACCCCCATACACTGCTTAGTCTTCTTCTGCTTAGAATTTAGAGCATATATTTTGCTCTTCATTTTGGTCTTATACTTCATGTTCTTCTGCTTTTTGATCTTCTGCTTATTGTTCTTCTGTCTCTTGTTCTGTATCTTGTAGTTTGTCTTAACCTTCTTTGTCCTGTTGGTGATGGTACAAAAGCCAATGGAAGTAACGAGGACCAGCTGACTGTGCTGGAACCCGGAGGGTCAGCAGAAGGAAAAGAGCCAATGGCACTACCGAGGACCAGCTGACGTTACTGGGACACGGTTACTAAGCAGGAGGTACCTGTGCTCCAAAGCACTACCAAGGACCAGCAGACGTTGCTGGAACTCGGATACCGACATGGAGGCACCTAGGCCAAAGGCACTGCGGAGAACCAGCTGACGGTACTGGAACCCGGATGGGTAGCAGAAGGTACAAGAGCCAATGAAAGTAACGAGGACCAGCTGACTGTGCTGGAACCGGAGGGTCAGCAGAAGGAAAAGAGCCAATGGCACAACCGAGGACCAGCTGACGTTACTGGGACACGGTTACTAAGCAGGAGGTACCTGTGCTCCAAAGCACTACCAAGGACCAGCAGACGTTGCTGGAACTCGGATACCGACATGGAGGCACCTAGGCCAAAGGCACTGCGGAGAACCAGCTGACGGTACTGGAACCCGGATGGGTAGCAGAAGGTACCCATGGAAATTAAAGTTGAGGCAGCAGGACTGTTTGCCGTTCACACAGCAGGGGAACAGCTGACATTACTGAACCCCAGTAACACAGGAGCAAGTGTAGACTGTGCTAACAGCACTTCCGAGAAACAACTGGCGGTGTTGTAACCCAGGGATGAGAAGAGAACATGGTGGAGGCAGCAGGACTTTTTGCCGTACACACAGCAGGGGAACAGCTGACATTACTGAACCCAGTAACACAGGAGCAAGTGTAGACTGTGCTAACAGCACTTCCGAGAAACAACTGGCGGTGTTGTAGCCCAGGGATGAGAAGAGAACAGGGTGGAGGCAGCAGGACTGTTTGCCGTTCACACAGCAGGGGAACAGCTGACATTACTGAACCCCAGTAACACGGAGCAAGTGTTAGACTGTGCTAACAGCACTTCCGAGAAACAACTGGCGGTGTTGTAACCCAGGGATGAGAAGAGAACATGGTGGAGGCAGCAGGACTTTTTGCCGTTCACACAGCAGGGGAACAGCTGACATTACTGAACCCCAGTAACACAGGAGCAAGTGTAACTGTGCTAACAGCACTTCGAGAAACAACTGGCGGTGTTGTACCCAGGGATGAGAAGAGAACAGGGTGGAGGCAGCAGGACTGTTTGCCGTTCACACAGCAGGGGAACAGCTGACATTACTGAACCCCAGTAACACGGAGCAAGTGTAGACTGTGCTAACAGCACTTCCGAGAAACAACTGGCGGTGTTGTAACCCAGGGATGAGAAGAGAACATGGTGGAGGCAGCAGGACTTTTTGCCGTTCACACAGCAGGGGAACAGCTGACATTACTGAACCCCAGTAACACAGGAGCAAGTGTAGACTGTGCTAACAGCACTTCCGAGAAACAACTGGCGGTGTTGTACCCCAGGGATGAGAAGAGAACAGGTGTGGAGGCAGCAGGACTTTTGCCGTTCACACAGCAGGGGAACAGCTGACATTACTGAACCCAGTAACACAGGAGCAAGTGTTAACTGTGCTAACAGCACTTCGAGAAACAACTGGCGGTGTTGTAACCAGGGATGAGAAGAGAACATGGTGGAGGCAGCAGGACTTTTTGCCGTTCACACAGCAGGGGAACAGCTGACATTACTGAACCCCAGTAACACAGGAGCAAGTGTAGACTGTGCTAACAGCACTTCGAGAAACAACTGGCGGTGTTGTAACCAGGGATGAGAAGAGAACAGGTGGAGGCAGCAGGACTGTTTGCCGTTCACACAGCAGGGGAACAGCTGACATTACTGAACCCAGTAACACAGGAGCAAGTGTAGACTGTGCTAACAGCACTTCCGAGAAACAACTGGCGGTGTTGTAGCCAGGGATGAGAAGAGAACATGGTGGAGGCAGCAGGACTTTTGCCGTTCACACAGCAGGGGAACAGCTGACATTACTGAACCCCAGTAACACGGAGCAAGTGTTAGACTGTGCTAACAGCACTTCGAGAAACAACTGGCGGTGTTGTAGCCCAGGGATGAGAGAAGAGAACATGGTGGAGGCAGCAGGACTTTTGCCGTTCACACAGCAGGGGAACAGCTGACATTACTGAACCCAGTAACACAGGAGCAAGTGTAGACTGTGCTAACAGCACTTCCGAGAAACAACTGGCGGTGTTGTAGCCCAGGGATGAGAAGAGACATGGTGGAGGCAGCAGGACTTTTTGCCGTTCACACAGCAGGGGAACAGCTGACATTACTGAACCCCAGTAACACGGAGCAAGTGTAGACTGTGCTAACAGCACTTCCGAGAAACAACTGGCGGTGTTGTAACCCAGGGATGAGAAGAGAACATGGGTGGAGGCAGCAGGACTGTTTGCCGTTCACACAGCAGGGGAACAGCTGACATTACTGAACCCCAGTAACACAGGAGCAAGTGTAGACTGTGCTAACAGCACTTCCGAGAAACAACTGGCGGTGTTGTAGCCCAGGGATGAGAAGAGAACATGGTGGAGGCAGCAGGACTTTTGCCGTTCACACAGCAGGGGAACAGCTGACATTACCGAACCCCAGTAACACAGGAGCAAGTGTAGACTGTGCTAACAGCACTTCCGAGAAACAACTGGCGGTGTTGTAACCCAGGGATGAGAAGAGAACAGGGTGGAGGCAGCAGGACTTTTTGCCGTACACACAGCAGGGGAACAGCTGACATTACTGAACCCCAGTAACACGGGAGCAAGTGTAGACTGTGCTAACAGCACTTCCGAGCAACAACTGGCGGTGTTGGAGCCCAGGTCAAGGAGGATGTTTAAATACTAGATCAAGTATTTTCCTTGTTACGTGTCAATTAAAAATGTCTATACTCCAAACAAGAGAAATATAACCTTTAGTACCATAAGATGATGATTTTACTTTAAAAAATATATGTAAATTAATAATTGACAAACATAAACGCATACATTAACATGTTGAAAAGCAATGCAAACCACAATAAAAATCGGTTAAATAATCTGCTATACGGTTTTAAATAAAAGCATACAAGTACATATCAGAATCCATTAATGATGGATAAGTAACAGTATGTACACCATTTTCATTTGCTGAATAATATCACTAAAAAGTTTTTAAAAATATCTAAACTTTTCCATCATGTAATACTGATAATATGTGCCAATCATTTATATTAACAAAAAAAACCTTTAAAAAGTGCATAGTGAAAACAGCTATTTATGCCTGACTGTGGACTTGCAAGCATGACAACGGATAGATAAGGTATATATAGATGAGTCTGCATAGCCACAGATGGTGAATGGCGATGTAATACTGTACCTCAATAAAGTGTGCGTTACTACTACATCCTTTTTTTTATATAGCTTTATAAAAGGGTACGTGCATGTATGCTTGCGCCTTTGTTTGGACGCACAGACTGGCTTCCTGCTGTGACGCGTTGGGTATTGGAGCGTCTGTGCGTCTTATGACGCAGACTAACATTCACGGTGCGCATCGTTCATCATCGCAAGCGTACCGACAACACAAAGGCGTTGTCATGACTGCTTTACTCAGTAAACATGCACCTATGATGAAACATACACGCATGTGCCCTATTACATAACAAGCTACAAGAAAAATGCGTGTGAGGTGTGACACAGCTGTTTTGTTAAGGTACAGTATTATATCGACATTGTACAGGTGTCGCTATTCAGTCTGATAAATAGATATCATTCACCTATTCTATCAGTTGTCGTTCTTTCAGCACCACTTACAGGTATATATTTTGCTATTGTGACTATGCACTATTGACTTTACCAAGGTAATGCATGATTTTTGTTAGCGATTATCATGTTTACATGAAGGACCTTTATGATATGGGCTGTTAACTTTCTAATCAAATATGTATTTTTTAAAATGACACAAATATAAGTAATGTTGAAGAGGACTATTCCTACATGCATTGTTTGCACAATATTACAGGTGTACATCACGTCCCTTAATCAACATTGGATATTATATTTACTTGTATGCTTTTATTTCAAAGGCAAGAACACTGAAGTATAACCTTCGCACTGCAGCAGTTGTCAAAGTTCAACCCACATTATGCACTTCCAACATTGCAGTATTTGAGTCATCATGATGTGAGTTGGATTTGTCTAAGCTATGGAGTGACAAGGTTGACCATCAGTATCCTATAGCATAAGTAGGCTTTTGTGTTTGCATTTGTTTTCGACATGTGCATATCTGTAATAATATGTCACAATTATTTTGTTACCGATTTGTGACAGACAAATCATTTTATGGTTTGAAAGTTGACGTTTCAAATGTTTACAGCTTAGAAATCATGGTGTAGCCTCATATCTATATGTAGCACTAGACACTTTGAGATGTCATGTTTTTTTCACCATGATTAGGTAGCTAGCAGTAATTTTTGCCGGACACACAGCAGGGGAACAGCAGGCGTTACTGAACCCCACAAACACATCAGCGATTGTTTTCATCTGTGCATCTAACACTTCTGAGCAGCAACTGGCGCTGTTGAAGCCCAGGGTCAAGGAGGGTGTAGGCAGAGGCCTAGTATGAGACGTTTGAAGTTGAAGTTGTAGTTAGCAGCAGTAATTTTTGCCAGACACACAGCAGGGGAACAGCAGGCGTTACTGAACCCACAAACACATCAGCGATTGTTTTCATCTGTGCATCTAACACTTCTGAGCAGCAACTGGCGCTGTTGAAGCCCAGGGTCAAGGAGGGTGTAGGCAGAGGCCTAGTATGAGATGTTTGAAGTTGAAGTTGTAGTTAGCAGCAGTAATTTTTGCCAGACACATAGCAGGGGAACAGCAGGCGTTACTGAACCCCACAAACACATCAGCGATTGTTTTCATCTGTGCATCTAACACTTCTGAGCAGCAACTGGCGCTGTTGAAGCCCAGGGTCAAGGAGGGTGTAGGCAGAGGCCTAGTATGAGACGTTTGAAGTTGAAGTTGTAGTTAGCAGCAGTAATTTTTGCCAGACACACAGCAGGGGAACAGCAGGCGTTACTGAACCCCACAAACACATCAGCGATTGTTTTCATCTGTGCATCTAACACTTCTGAGCAGCAACTGGCGCTGTTGAAGCCCAGGGTCAAGGAGGGTGTAGGCACAAAATATTGAGTTATTGCCTTGTTACGTGGCCATTGCAAATGTATGTACTTCAAACAAGAATAAATGAAGTTTTACTACGACAATAAAATGAATTTCAATTACAAGAATAGAAAAATATTTATACTTGACAGTCCTCTGTGGTTGATAACGTTTAATGGCTAACTGAAAATATGGTAACAAATTCAAAGCTTTCGAGACTACTCAGGTGTCTTCATCAGGCTAAGAGTAAAGCCAAAAATGAAGAATCACATATTTCTACACACAACAGGACACAGGAATAGCTAAGACAAGTGAGGGAGGGACAAGTGAGGGGAGACCGGCAACAAAAGGAGAACAAGGATGAATTATCAGCGCCACACAATCACAGATAAATTAATGAATTTACCTGTGGCAAAAGACTTTTGTATGCCCGGTCATAGCATCATGGATATGGAATTACTGGTATTAAAATATAACTTCAAA